>JAVGVS010002698.1:0-10941 GCA_032718565.1 Distichodus sexfasciatus
CTATGGGAGTCAATGAAAGTACCTCACAATGATAGTAAGATGTGTGTCTGTGTGTGTGTGTGTTCATATGTGTTTAAGAGACAGCAACATCAAAGAGCCTGTAGATAGTTGACCTTAAACATAAAACAGAACACACATGCACACACACGCACACACACATCTCATGCTCTGCCCTGTCTGATTGAAGTTTGCACGTGACAAAAGATCATGTTACACTTTCCAGAAACAACTGTGCCGTTCAACGTTCAACACTTCTAATCCAACACACAAGAAAATTAAACTAGATTTGATTTGTGCAAGGTCAGAGAAAAGCTGAAGAATACACACAGTTAGACTTAAACTTACAACCTTCAAGCCTCTCAGACTTACAGGATCTCTTAGATTTGATTTTTTATACTTAAAATGATTTCAATTCACAAGCTTCAATCTACTTAATTTTTAGCTAAGTATTACATAAAAAGTATTTTTAAAAGACTTAATCCTTCAACCATCTCACTCATCTTAAGTATTAAAGTATTTTAGGTATTGCAGCTAGTTTAAAGTAAATTGGTGGTTAAATAGTTTCCTAGAAAATTGGTAGTTGAATAGTTTCTAAGGTAATTGGTAGTTAAATGATTACTTAGAAAATTTAGTTGTTAAAT
The DNA here is from genome assembly GCA_032718565.1 of Distichodus sexfasciatus. Lineage (NCBI taxonomy): Eukaryota > Metazoa > Chordata > Actinopteri > Characiformes > Distichodontidae > Distichodus > Distichodus sexfasciatus. The sequence continues at coordinate 642 of JAVGVS010002698.1, forward strand.
GGGTTCAAAGAAAATTAGTATAATAGTTTCTAAGTAAAGTGGTAGTTAGTTTTAAAAATTATTGGTAAAGTCTTTTCAGTTATAGTTCAGTGGCACTTAATTAGTTTCTAAGAAAAATGGTATTTTAATTGTCTTTTAACTGAAATAATAGTTAGTTTCTAAGTAAATTGTTAGATAAAATGTTTCTAAGAAAATTAGTAGCTAGTTTTGAAGTAATTAGTAGTTAAATCCTTTCTAATTAAAACTGCAGTTGAATTGTTTCAAAGTTAATTTGAGGTTGAATATTTTCTAAGTCAGTTGGTAGCTAAAATATTTTTGTTTTTTATCGTGTTACATTTTTAAATTGTTCAATAAATAAAACAATAAATAAATTGTACAATAAATAAATACATTTTTGTTGTAGAATTCATTGAAATCAATTATTGTTGCAGCTTTAGAGGAATATTTCTTGTACAGAGCATGAATCACTGCTAGCATTATTAATAATGTTGACTATCATTAGACCCCTAATTTTAATTAGCAGATTTAAAAATTATTAGCGAGTGTTTCCTAACCCCCATTTTTTCAATGTAAATTTTGCTTTTCTTAAATAAAATATGCCGGCTTTCTCACTTCTAATTAAAGTCTGTAAAACATTTATCTAAACACACTCAGAGCCACTTAACCCGAGCAAAGTTTGGAAGACAGAATGGGGGCAGAGGGAGGAGTGTGAGTGAGTGGAAAGAAGTAAGTGATATACAAGAAGACGAGAAATGCAGAAAAGCTTCTTGACAAGAAGAACGATGAGTTCAGAGATTACAGTGAACCTTTACAGCTTTTGTTCACTTTGTACACACAGTTTAACTTAAAGATGTAGCTACAGTTTATACTAATATACTAAATACTATGTGTGATCATTTATATTTGTACCAGATATATGTTTGAAACCTTGTTACACCTTAACTGTCTTAGCACCAATCAAATAAAGTACGTGACTGGCAATAAACACACCGATGACTGCATGGCACATTACAGCAGAAAGGGCAAAGATACTTTTACACCGAATCAATGCTCGACGGAAGGACGCACGAAATGTAACATCAGCAAATGTCAAAAATAACTCTGAGGACAGTTGTTTTCTCAACACCATCACAGAGCACCACCTTAAAGCCCAGCGCCACCTTAAAAACCCTAAGTTAGTCTATGAAATAAGAATTCCAAGGAGTTATTTCAGTTTAAAACTATAGTAAGAAAATTGCTGGTTAAAAGGTTTCTAAGGAAATTGGTAGTTAATTTTAAAAGAAATTGGTAGTTAAATATTTTCTAAGACAATTGATAGTTAAATGGTTTCTAAGAAAACTGGTAGTAAATTTTAAAGTAAATTGGTAGTTAAATGGTTTCAAAGTTAACTGGTGGTTAAATAGTTAAATTGGTAGTTAGATATTGTAGTTAGTTTTAAAGTAAACTGGTAGTGAGATGGTTTAAAAGTTAATTGCTAGTTAAATAGTTTCTAAGTAAATTGGTAACCAAGCCGTTCTCACACCTCAAGACTCAAGCTGTCAGCCTATGAAATAAGAGTTAATATATTTGTATATATAAAAAATGTTCTTATATATTATACTCAAAGATTTGTTAACTTTGTTAGCAAAAAGAAGTTAAGAAATGAGAAAAACCTCTGTGTGTAATATGTGTGTGAGCGTTATGAAACCCCCTCTACCTGGAACCAAGGTGCCAGTCAGGAAACCGAAGAAACAGCGAAAAATCTTGCCCAGCTCCGTCTGACACTCGTCCTTACATCCTCCCTCAGCCTCCATACCTCCGTCCTGATCTCTCCCGATCCCTGTCGTTCCACGCCGAATCCTCCCTCACAAAATCACTCGATCCAAGGCCAAAAAACTCAAGGCCGGAGCAGCTACTCGGGGTCAAACGGGGTTAAACCAGGCCGTGCCACGACCTCAAATTTTTTTAGTGTTTCGATTTATTTAAGCTGCTGTTCTTCCTCCCGATCTACTTATTCTCCCTCTCCGATGAAGTGCACGTATCACTTTGTGAGGAAACGGAGCTGCAGGTTCCTTGGCGTAACACGAGATGCTCGCGGTCCCATGAGAGCCAAAAGAGGATGCTCACGGAAAAAGGAAAGTAGGAACACAGAATTTTTACAGAATTAGACAAACGAAGGCTTGGAGGAGAAAACGTGTCCTGCTCATTATGAGGATAATGTGGAGAACGAGGGAGAGAAAGACAAAGAGAGAGAGAGAGAGAGAGAGAGAGAACGGTATCAGCTGATAACGGTGCTATAGGACACTTCTTGCGTCAGACGTGAAATTTCACCCAGAGTCGTTTACCTGAAATCTCCAAATCTCTGCTTTAATTACAATTCTGGAAGCAGAACAATCAGAGTATACACTTTATATATATGTACACTGCCCTCCAAAAGTTTGGAAACGCCCCTGGCAAGGTGGGGTTTTGGACGATATCAGCATAAATCATCATTTTTTGGTGCAAATACATTAAAGTATCTTGACATTATCTTTGGATACCAGCAATAATAAGTTTTATTTCGATTACAAAATAATGGCAATATATACACTATATATACTATGGGAGGAAGTGGACCGTGATGTCCGTAAGAAGTGTCCAGCCAGTGTGAATCATCTTTGGGCAATCCTTCAGGCGGCTTGGAATAATATATCAAGTCAATGTTTAAATAAACTGACAGCTCGGATGCCCAGATTATGCAGAGCTGTAATAGCTGCTAATGGTGGATATTTTGATGAATCCAAAATGTAACTATTTTCTATGTATAAACTGTTTAATAAACTGTTTATGTAATAAATTATGTTTTCGTAGTTTGTGTTGTCCCTCATCAGTGCAACATTATCACAAATTAAAAAGGATTCATGGCAATACTGTCCAAAATCCCACTTTGCCAGGGGCGTTTCCAAACTTTTGGAGGGCAGTGTATATATATATATATATACATATCCAAAAGTCTTGAGCCAATCCTCATTATATTTTGCTTGGAAAATAATTTAAGTGAGTGATTATTTATCGTTGTGAACACAGCACATCACACAGTGCACCACCACCAAATGTGACCTCTGCTTTTGACCCATCCGTGAAGAAGCAGTGGTCAGCAGTTTTTTTTGGCAGCTTCCCTGAGAGCAGTGCTTGGAGACGGTACCTTGCTCATGAGTACCTCAGTGGTGCCTTTATCGGTCCAGGATTCGAACCGGCGACCTGCTAACTCCCTAACCGTTACGGTAGCAGCGGTCGCTAAGGCAAAGTGTTGTATGATTTACTCAAGCCATGGTTGACTCAAGACTTTTGAACTGTTCTTTACAACAAACCACTTCTGATAGCTTCCGTGGTCAGAAGGTCGCCGGTTTGAAACCCAGACCGGTAAAGGTACCACTGAGGTACTCATGAGCAAGGTACCGTCCCCAAGCACTGCTCCCCGCGTCAGCTGCCCACTGCTCCCTCACAGATGGGTCAAACATTTTGCTGTGGTGAACTGTGCTGTGTTCACAATGACGTATAATCACTGACTTTCACATATGGAATTTCTAAACACTAGATGGAGCTAGTGGCACATACAAAGACATACTGAACGCCCTCGACCTCCGAAACGAAGAGAATCCCTGTCTTATCTGAAGAACGTTACTCTTCCAAGTTTCAAAATGCATCAGAATAACTCAAATTCAGCTTTCATTGGTAATGTTGTATATTCAAGTTTCCGGAAACTTCCTACATAAATTCCTACAGTAGTTTGGACCTTTCCATGTAGCAACCCACAAAGTTGCTTTTATTTCTAAAAGCAAAATCATTAAGTGTTTCGATGAATGAAGGAATAATACAAAAATTCTTCAACGGTCTTCCAACAACTAAATGCAAGTTTGTAGCCACCATCTCAGAAAGACCAAAAGCAGCTCATTTTGAAGGAGGGAAAGTGTCTTTAGTAACTTTAGTATTTCTTCATTTTCAATTGATCAGATTATTTTAAAAATAATCTTAGAGAGTAATTAATAATGAAAAATAAATGAGGAAAAATGTAAGGAAAAATAAAATGCATTATTTGTTATCAAATAATCTGTATCCAGATGGATTCCAAATGCATAAAGAAGTGTTTCCGCTTGGCACTAACTTTATTTTTCCTTACAGAACTAAGCCATAGAATGTCTCTGCATAATAATAAGTCAATATCATACTATTTCTAGTAGTTATATCTAATATTTCAGCACTTTTATTCTGCATAAAGTTTAAAAAGGTTACAATTTTTACAAGTGCAGCTCATTATCATTGGAAATGTGCTGATTTTGAGACTACGACAAATCTAAGAGTAGTGTTGGACGTCCTGAACACAACAACACATGCTTGTGCTTCATGTATGACTAACTTCTACACACACACTAGAATTAGCCTTTAAAACAAAAGTATAGAAAAACGCCCCAAATTTTCTTAGGCCTGTAAAATTAATTCAAACCCAAACACATTTTTTCAATGTTCGTTTCCAGAACCGAAAGGGTTTGCGATTCCCCATTTAGTGCCCAAATGATGGAAAATATGAACTCTAACTCCATATTATTTTTGTGGTCATTGATATATTTGTGGTAAAACTCATTTTTTGGTTGGTTTTTAGTTTTAATGTGAAAAATGAATAAACCAGTGATATCCAGATTCAAACGATCTTTTATAAACTTTTGTTCATTTAACCAAAAAGTTTGCTGCTGCTAAATTTCAGCTAGAGAAATGACGATGCTTCCAGGAAAACTGGAACTTCTACACAAACTTGCAGCATCTCCTCGTGTGGGAATTGCAATGAGAAAGAAATGAGAGTTTCGCTGCCCACAGGTAAGCTTTGCCTGCGCAAATCCATAAATCAAGGATACTGTGTCTTATTTCTGCAGATGTATAATCCTGAAAAATGATATGCGGTTAACCAATATCGGATTCGAAACCTCAGAACCTCAGAACTCGGAAATCCCATCAAACACCGAATTCACTAAAGCAAACTTCCAAAAGAGCCTCGAAGTCGGAGGTCGGCGATTAAAATGGAGATTAAAATCAGAAGCAGCATTATTCATTTATCAGCACTCTGAGGCGGAGGCGACAGCCGTGTGCGGCTCTGATGTAATCTTTGCTCTGATCACAGGCGGATGAAATCCCCGATGAACGCTTCACAAGCTTCCACATTCACATTTGATCCTGCAGTTCTGCTCGCAAAGCCCCGAAAATGCCAGGCTGAGGAGCGCCGGTTCCTCCGCCGGGTTCGGCTCCAGCCAAAAGGAACAGAAACTCTGTAAAACTAGAGATCTGACGACTTAATACCGAACTTTGATTTTACAATTTAAGCTTAAATTATTACACTCTCCTCACTCCTTATTCCCTCCTTATTCACACTGTGCCCTGTTCTCACATCTCACACTCTCTTCACACACTCCTCGCATCACACACACTCCTCACACTGTATCCACAGACTCCTCACAACACAGACTCTCCTCACACACTCCTCACATCTCACACTCTCCTCACACACTCCTCACGCGCTTCTCGCACACTCCTCGCATCACACACACTCCTCACACTGTATCCACCTTGTTCTTTGGGGCTGGTGCTGGCGATGATCCATCTCACCAGGCAGCACCTCATCAGGGCTTTGCGGTTGAAGCGAGGTCTCTGCCACTTTCCACTCGCCTTCTGCCTCGCCTTCTGACCCGGGTCCACTCCGTTGGCGTCGGCCAGCAGACCGCCGTCCACCACTTTACCGTCCTCCTGAAAGAGGGTGAGAGAAAGAGCAAGAAAGGAAGAGCGAGAGAGTGAGAGAGATTGGGCCTCATTCACCCAATGATCATTCACTATGGCTGGGCGATACGACTTCAAATCGATATCACGGTTAATTGAACATTTTACCTCGGTTACGGTTATTATGCGGTACACGCTTATTTCAGGGTTTTTCAGAGAAGGTCATGGGTTCGATCCCTGGGCCTTTCTGTGTGGAGTTTGCGTGCTCCCCCGTGTGTGTGTGGATTTGTTCCGGGTGCTCCGGTTTCCTCCCACAGTCCAACAGACAGAGAGTGTGATTATGTGAGTGTGTGTGCCCTGCGGTGTGTTGGTGCCTCCCCAGTGTTGGTCCCCGCTTTGTGACCGTAGTTCCCGGGATAGGCAACGCCTCCCCCCACGACTCCTGAGCGCTCACTTTCATTCCTCGATCATTTCCTAAAGGACAAATTTCAACGATTTGCAATTAATGGAGTCTGAAATACACTGACCTTTAAGAACGCCAGCATTGAAGAAGACACAATGTGCAAAAAGAGGCTATTTTTAACGTTACCACCCACACAAGTGTTCTCTAGTTGCCATGCTGCAACGTTTCAGATCATCTTCACTGCTGTGATATTAGAATAGAACACAATGTAATGGACACGAACAAAGGCTGGGGGAAGAAAAAGTCAAAAGCGGAGTAAGAAAGGCTACAGTCAAGTCATGTGAAATTGATTACAGTTTTTCTCCGTTGGTTTGGCTCATTTCTTGAAACAGAAATTACATTCTTAAAACTATAAGATCATTTGGCCAAACAGTCTTACAGTTCTGCGCAACATTACAGCTCACTAGCAAAAGTTCATATCTCTCCCAAAACTGTTCACACATGCTTCAAAACTAGATTCCTTTCCCATATAAAGAGTCAGTACCATCAAAATTTCATAGATCTTTCTCAATTGCTTTGGCTCATTTGCATTCACTTAGTGCTTCTGCCAAAATAACCTGGATGGTTCAGCACAACACCATGGAGCGGATATTTTCCCTTGCAATGCAGCGACTGAAGAAACGGTGGGAATGTCTCAACCATCCCCTGTGATGTCCTCGCACGCAGCATCCATTGCATGGAGCAGGGACCTCTGTTCTTGAGCCCGATGTTCACACACTCTCCACCTCCAAGCGGAAAAAAAACTCCTCAATCGGATTGAGGAAAGGAGAGTATGGTGGTAGTAGCTTCATGAGCATCCTTGGATGGGTAGTGAACCAGGCCCTGATGAGCAGGCCACGGTGGAAATTCACATTGTCCCACACGATCACATAGTGTGGTAGGTGAGGCCCTTTGAGACCGCTCTCATTTTCTGGGACCAGATCAGTATAAAAACGGTCCAAGAAAATGAGGAGCTTTTGAGTGTTGTATGGGCCTAAACTGGGGAAGTGTGTGGCCACACCATTCTCAGATATGGCAGCACACATTGTTAAATTGCCCCCTCGCTGGGCTGGGATATCCACCGTGGCCCGCTGGCCAATGATGTTACGGCCACGTCTGCGGCCCTTGAACATGTCTTGCTTTACAGTATGCACAGAACTGTATACTGTAATGTCTCCTATACAATAATTCCATCATTGACTGAGTACATGCCTGTTTTCCCTGCGAAAGGTTTGGATGATGGAGGAGACTGTAGAGCGAGGCACATTAGGCTGCACTCGGCGACCTGCCTCTGCCATTGTGAGGCGATGGTTGACAACATGGTCTATAATTGTGGCCCGAATTTCATCCGGGACAGCATGGTGTCTTCGTGCTCTTCGGCCTCTTCCCCCTACTCCACCACTACGCATCCTCACTCCTCCTCCTCCTCTTCTTCTTCTTCCTCCTCCTTCTCTTCCTCGAGCAGGAAGTTGCCCTTGTTCATTTACTTGGCGAGGTACCTCCATGTTCATACTGCAAATGCTACTGGCCCTGGCCAAGTTCTATATATACATGTTCGGCAGCATTCACAACCATAGACAGCACCTGTCAGGTGACTAAACACACTGGTTGGTTGGTCATCTGAGATGTGGGAAACTCCTCCTTCGTTAGTCAAGTTCTAATTTCATCTGACTGTCAATTACTGTCATGAATTTATCAAATGTTCCAAGAAATTCATATATGGTGTTCATGGTATTATGTTCTTGACTAATTTTGACAATTGAACAGACTATTGTGCACATGATGACTTACACAATGAAATCATGCTGACATGTTTTGGAGAGAACAACCATTAGACTGAGAATCAACTAATCAGTTTAGATCAGCAAGATCTATTTATTTGGAAAATGTGCTAAATGTGGGCTCATGGTGCTAACTGTACGCTACTTGTACATAACCATTTGCAAAGATGCACTGAGACACTTGAGACATGTACTAAGACATTTGCAATTTGATGAAATCAATGAGAAATGCCATTCTGTTGTGAACAATTGCAAGGTGGTTTGGAGATTTGTCCATGTTATTTTGAGAATGTCATTTCTGTTTCAAGAAATGAGCCAAACCAACGGAGAAAAACTGTAATAAAGCACTTGTTAAAACAATAAAGGCTGAAGAGAAATGCTGATGAAACATGATGTTGAAAGTAATATGATACTCAAATGTGTCAGTCCACTCCGACTCAGCTTTTAGAGTCACGCATTTTTCATGGATTCTAGCTTTCATCCTGGCCAAGGTGGACCCCATCCTCCAACTCCATCTCACAGCCGCCAAGAGAACGATGTGATGTAATGAGCATGATAGATAGATAGATAGATAGATAGATAGATAGATAGATAGATAGATAGATAGATAGATAGATAGATAGGAATGGTAGGACGGAACAGACAGATAATGAACAAGATAGGCGTGAGAGAAACCCAGACAGACAGACAGACAGACGGAACAGACAGACAGACAGACAGATAGATGAATAGATAGATAGATAGATAGACTGACAGACAGATAGATGAATAGATAGATAGATAGACAGACAGACAGACAGACAGATAGATAAATAGACAGACAGACAGACAGACAGACAGACAGATGATAGATAGATAGATAGATAGATAGATGGAGATAGATAGGGAGACAGACAGACAGACAGACAGACAGACAGACAGACAGACAGATAGATAGATAGATGGTGGGTAGATAGAGACAGACAGACGAGACAGACAGACAGACGAACAGATGATAGATAGATAGATAGATAGATGAATAGATAGATGAATAGATAGATAGATAGATAGATAGATAGATAGAGACAGACAGACAGACAGATAGACAGATAGATAGATAGATAGACAGACAGACAGACAGACAGACAGATAGATAGATAGATAGACAGATGGATAGGTGACTGTGAATGTATGTATCTAGTGTATGTATCTAGTTATTTACTGTATGTGTAATTCCACAACTACATCCTTGCTGAACGTTTCCTGCAGCTCCCATCATGCTCCATTCCTCACCCAATGACAGAACCAGGCTGTGGGTGAAAATTAGCACATGAAATATGGACGTGCTCATGCCAAAGTCCGTCACAGGCATTTTTCAGAGCCTGCCACTGGTCTGTGACATAATCACTTATGTCATGTCACCGATGTCCTCTGCTCGCTATAATTACCCTCTTACGTAACGCCGCCCGTTCCTCAAATCACATTCAATGGGAATTTTCCCACGTTTGTTTAATCTGATGTGAAAGTTCCAGGAGCAGTCGCAGCCCAGCGGTGAGAGGAGGTTTATTTTGGCTGCGTGAGGTGTGGATTTCAGCACAGGTGTGTAATATGAGCTGGGAAGGGTTTTCAGGCGAGTGGAACGAGGAAGAGGAGAGAAGAGGACGAGGTCAGACTGAGAGAGAACTCTGCTGAATCATTCAGAGATGGAGGGAGAAATGGATTGGAATTATTAGAGAGGAGAAAGGACAGCGAGGTTGTGTGTGTGTGTGTGTGTATGAGAGATGAGAGAGTGAGAGTGAGAGAGGAAAGGAGGAAGAAAAAGAAAGAAAGAAAGAAAGAAAGAAAGATAGAAAGAAAGAAAGAAAGAGAAGAAGGAGTGGTAGAGGAGAAGAGAGGGGGACATAGTAAGGTAGAGAGAAAAGGAGAGGGGGACAGATGAAAAAAAGAAGGAGAAGGACATGAAGAGAGAGAACGAGAGAGACAGAGCTAGAAAGACACAGAGGCAGGAAAAAAGAGAGAAGTAGAGGGAGATGACGAGAGAGAGAGAAATGGAGAGAATGTCGAGAGAGGCAGAGAGAGATGAGATAAGAAAGAGAGAGAGAGAATGAGATGAAGAGATGGAAAGAGAGGGAGGAAGATGAGGAGAGAGAGAAAGAGATGGAGAGAGAGGGAGAGAGAGAGAGGGAGAGAGAAGGGCAGAATGTCGAGAGAGAGAGACGAGATAAGAAAGCAAGATGGAGAGAATAAGAAAATGAGATGGGGAGATGAGTGGAGAGAGAGAGAGAGAGAGAGAAACAAAGGGAGAGAGGAAGAGAGAGAGACCGGTGTCTTGAATGTCACTTCTCTTCTCTCCTGTCCTCTCCTCTCCTCTCCTCTC
>JAVGVS010002699.1:0-10938 GCA_032718565.1 Distichodus sexfasciatus
TTATTATTATTATTGTTATTATTATTTATTTATTTTATTTTCATTGCTATTTTAGGAGCTGAAAAGTTGGGAAAATATATATTTTTAAACAGTTATTAAAATTCCTAATTATTATTATGATCTTATAATGATTTCTTGTACACAGCTTGTACACGAGTGTTTATAAAGTATTTTTCAATTTTATTAAATATATATTAGTGTAATTTTCTGACCTCTGAAGCATGAAATGTGTGTGTGTGTGATGAAAGATTATCATATAATGAAATAAAATAATTATATATGTTTTTTTAGACATTTGTAGGGATTGTCCCCTAATAGAAGTGAAAACCATGCTCACGCAGAATACCGAACCGTACCATTTAGCACCGAACTCCTCCTTTATTTCTTCTCCAGGACTCCATCGTCAGACAGATAAAACCTTCTCGGCTACCACCGTGACTTGCCTAATGAGAATTAGAGATGGCCGTCTGCATACGCAGGGAAGTGAAGAAGATCTTCAACTGGTGGAAAGATTTCAGGCCGAGCGGCGATCGATACGTCACGCTCCTTGCACATGCCGTCTGCAACCACAACCTCGTGCTGAAGGCCACAGACTTGCCCTTCTTCTTCCTCCTCCTCCTCCTCCTCCCAGCCCGGCAGACAGTCGATATCCGTTATTATATTATCATTCCGCACCTCAGCTCTCTATTCATCAGCGCTGTCTCAAATTAATCGCTCAATCTTACTGTCTGAGACAAACACCATAGGTCATCTGAGCTGTCTTTTATCGCCTTATTTCCCTTTCCGAAACTCACGAAACCTGCCGCCGTTCACTGTCCACATTCACAGGACGATGGTGGAGAAAACGTAGGTGAAAACTCATTTGGTGGTTGAAGACGTCTGGGACCTTCGACCTCGATGCTGAACTTTAAAATTAAGAGCTTTAAAAGACCCAAAACCAGGCAACTTAAAGTTTATGAAATAGAAAAGGGACGTGTGGTGGCGTTGCGGACCTCTATTTGCTAAAGTTTCGCCCCTCTTTCAGAGGATGCAAGCTAGAAACACTTGAACATATTTATTGACCTCTAAGACCTCCACCAGATCTTTGTTCACTCATTCCATAGCTGTAACCTTGTTAAATACTCAAACACTGCCATCCGGACCCAAAACGATGCTATGACACTGAAATGGACAGCAGTGATAATGCTTTTTAGGTGTTTAGTTTGTGGCTCCTTCATAGGCTTCAGAAAAGGTTTTTTAACCTCAAACACCTCCATCAGACCTCCTCTGTTTTCTCATTCCATGACAAAACTCAGATGTGGAAGTTCAGACTCAAAGGTCTGGAGGTTATGAGACTGAAAATGGACTGTGGTGGTGTTCTGAACCTTGTCCACAAAAGCATCTGACTTCTGGTCCTCAGTGTGGTTCAGAACATCGTCAGTAACTTCTAACACCTCCACCAGACCTCCTCTGTTCCCCCGTTCATGACAAAACTCAGATGTTGACGTTCAGACCCAAAACTACCTAAAACTGGAGGTTACGAGACTGAAAAGGTACTGCGGGGGCGTTCTGGATCAATTCCAATAAAGCGTCCACCTTGTGGCCCTCAACGCAGTTCCCTCGTTCCATACTTATCCCCAGAGCAAGAGGTTGCGGATTCAAATCCTACCTCCGGCACTACCACCGCTGTGTCCCTGAATAAGACCCTTAACCCCAAGACGCTTTTAGGGAGACTGTCCCTGAAATTAGGAAAATGGGAGTCGCTCCGGATAAGAGCATCTGCTAAATGTTGTTAATGTGAATGTTTTAGTTCGAGAACTTCAAGTTCTGTCAATTTAAACATAAAACAAGACAAAAACGAGAAATAAGCACGGTCACCTTACCTTTAAACACAGTGAGTTGATTTGGGATGGAGCCGAATTTTGCTGTTTTTTTCTGATCTTTTCAGCAATTTTGGATTCAACTTTTAGGAAAAAGAAACATCTTCCATCTTTAATTAACAAGATGACCCGCTGAGCTGGTGGAGCTGCCAATGGTGCAAATGTTGGATATTTTGTTGAGTCTCAGTCTCTTTGTACTTGCTTCGTTATCACTGTTATGTAAGCGTTGGAAAACTTTTGAGTAAAGATGTAAATTCCCTCATTCGTCACTTCTCCTTAAAAGCCCATCTTTCAAATTTGGTGTCCTGCAGACCAGAGCCGACATTAAAAAGGAGAACCGTCTTGCTGTCTAATTTCAGACCGATCAGTCATTTTTTTGTTTTGTTTTGACAGACAAGCTTTCTGTAGCACTCAGTCGGAACATTATATAATCAAATAAATAAGTCAGCAAATGAATAAATAAGTCCATGGAAACAGCAGCGTGCAGCATGGACTCAACGTGAAAAAGTTAAAATTCTGTGAAAAAGAAAATACCTAAAAGTAAAAAAAAATGCAAAGCTATTAGTTCATTATCAGAACAGTACCTGAGTAAAAGTGTAGACTTGCTCAACGTTAGTTAGGGGCAGTTGTTATTACAACGGATAAGGAGTTTGCCCCGTGATTGGAAGGTCGCCGGTTTGAATGCCGGGCTGGTAAAAGTACCACTGAAGTACTCATGAGCAAGGTACCGTCCCCAAGCACTGCTCATGGGTGCGTTTCCCAAAAGCATAGTTGCTAACTACGTTAACTTAGACCTTTCAAATTTGGCACCGATATCCGGTAGTACTGACATCATTCGTTCGGTACTTTTAAAAATACTGAGCTTGGTACCCAACTCTAGTCAGTACCGTACTGAGCGGTTGGTAGTGTAACAGTTAGGGAGTTGGTCCTGTGATCTGAGGGTCGTGGGTTCAAGTCCCAGACTGGTAAAGGTACCACTGAGGTACTCAGGACCTAGGTAAGGTCACATGTCGTTGCGGTGCACTGTGTGTTGCGCTGTGGTGTAGTGTGTTCATAATGTCAAATAACGACATTACCAAAGTACCGTTTAGCACCACACTACACAACAGACACTAGGAACTAGAAAGGACTAGAAACTCCAAAGCGGAGTTCAGCGGAAACAAGGCGCATTGCTCCTAATGCGAGGCGTTTTTGTTGCGTGTGGCCCGTGTCCATTTCCCATCTCCAGCTCAGAGAAATCGATGGAATTCGCCACAGGGGTCAAGCTTATTAGATTCTGGCGCCATTGATTAGCTCGGCGTTATCGGTTTATGATCGTAAAGCGCGGTTTGTGTTTCGAGCTGGGAAGGCGTCCTGCCATTGTGGGTGAAAGCGAGGAGAAGTCTGCCCCTCCTCCCCTCCTCCCCTCCTCCAGCTGGGTTTCTACGCGCTCCCCGCCCAGGCAAATAACACACAACGCGAGGGCTATTCTCGTATGCACGAGCCCGCGAGTCGATGGCGTTGGTTAAAGGCACGCCTGCTATTGATTGGGCGCTATAGCGGCCCACCTCGAGATTGCGGCGCTTATATGAAAATGATTTTCATATCGAGTTTTAGTGTGTGGACTTGTGATGCACCTTTGCGTTGCTGCTCCCTTTTTAATCTCGTGTTTTTCCAGAGGTGGGGGGGAAGTGGAACTTGCTTGCAGCTGTTTTTTCTGAGAACTTTCACCCAAACCTTTGTATTTATTCTGGGTGAAGCAAACTGGGTAGGAAAGGGATGAGTCAGTGCTGTTTTTGTGTGTTTGTGTGAGAGTGAATGTGTGCGTCCTCGGTTTTAGCAATTTTGTGGGGAACTGCCGGCCCAGCGATCATAAGAAACCTTGATATTTATGATATTTTGGGGACATTTTTGCTTATTGTCATAATAAAGAAAGAAAAAAAAGTACAAGAGTTTAAAGAGTTTCTTGCGATGCTTGTGATGTAACAGTTTGGTTGAGCATTATTTAGTTACTGTGATGCATTAATAATTAAATAGATAAAACCCCAGTCAGGCAATGTGTGTGTGTGTATGTGTGTGTGTGTGTGTGTGTGTGTATTTGCACATGCATGCATTGGAGAGTGTGTTTTTATGTGCAAGCCTGTGCAAGTAACTGTGTGTGTGTTTGCATCCATACAATTGTATGGATAACGATGTGTGTGTATATGTAGGCGAGCGTGTGTTTGATGTATTTGTGCTGTGTGTGTGCATGCATTTTTGTGTCGGCCTCAACTGTGTGTGTGTGTGTGTGTGCGTGTTCGTGCATGTGTGTGTTTCTGTGTATATACAGTATGTGTGATTGCATGCATTCAAATGTGTGTGTGTGTGTGTGTTTGTGTATAAGTGTGTGCAAACTACAAGTATGTGTGTGAGCACAGGTAGGGGTGTGTGTGTGCGTATGCATGCAAGTGTGTGCAAAGATAAGTGTGTGTGTGTGTGTGTGTACTTGCCTGCAAGTGTGTGCATAAGTATGTGTGTGTGTGTGTGTGTGTGCGTGTGAGCGCATGTAGGGATGTGTGTGTGTGTGTGTGTACTTGCATGCAAGTGTGTGCATAAGTATGTGTGTGTGTGTGTGTGAGCGCATGTAGGGATGTGTGTGTGTGTACTTGCATGCAAGTGTGTGCATAAGTATGTGTGTGAGCATATGCAGGGGTGTGTGTTTTTTGCATGCATGAGTGTGATTATAAGTGTGTTTGCATGCATGCGAGTGTGTGCATACGTAAGTGTGTGTGTGTGTGTGTTCATATGTGTGTTTGCATACATGCAAGGGTCTGCATATGTTTATGTGTGTGCAAATATAGCTGTGTGTGTACATGCATGCAAGTGCATGCATAAGCATGTGTGTGTGAGCATATGTTGGTGTGTGTATGTGTGTGTGTGTGTGTGTGTGTGTGTTTGGGCTCCTCCCTGTCTGCTCCATTTCCTCCTAATAAGAAGCTGACCGCACCGCATTACAGCTCCATTAGCATTTTGCATATTGGTGATGCTGCTAATGCGCTCATCAAGCGGGCAGCAGGCGGCCAACTGTCCTGATTACGCACACAGTTGGCCGGACGTTCAAAAGCAGGTTGGAGCCACGCGACAGGACTAATAGGGGCCCTCTTCCCTACTTTCGAGAGCAGAGTCACAACTTTACAAATGATCACTTTAGTCTTATCCTGGGCCTCATTACCCAAAACCAAGAATCGGAGAGATGAAAACTAGAAGCTGCTTCCGAGCGCTTTCAAACAGACGGTTTTAGACCAGACTTCTGCGACGGCGGCGGAGCATCTTGCCTGAACTCTTTCCATCTGTGGTGTCTATAAATTCACCGGTTTGTCCATCTTGAGGGAGCGGGGTCATTTGAAGGTTTCAAATCTTGTTGATTTGTCCATGCAAAGTTGTATATGTGAAAAATGCTAATGGTGTGATGTATGTAATACACATTTAAATATTTAAATATATTATCTTCAATAACCTTTTTAAAAAGGCTTTCAGCAAGCAGGCGGACGTTCTCGCCGAAGAAGGACTTTTCTCGCGATCCCCGGCTCAAAACCTTGCCTTTTCTCCGCGTTGTAAAGTTTTGTGCGATCTGCCTCGTTTGCTTTATATGTCAGTCGGAAGCAAAGCCTCGCAGCGCTTGAAAGCGGCGTGAAGCAGATGTCTCCAGGTAGCTAGAGGAGCCCCCGAGCCAAGCGTCCGCCCACGCCGCTCCTGCCCCGTTAACCGCGCTCCCGTTGCAGCTAATGACTCCGTGCGCAGCTGTTTTTTTATCGCTACGCTGGAGCCGGACGGTTTAGGCCCAGCTGTTCACCCTCACGATAATACGGCGAGGTGCAAAGGTCCCCCGCTGCCTGTTTAAAGACAGTAACTTTCGTTTATAAACGCTTCCGCTTCCACTAAGTATTTGCACTTTCATGAGACAACTCGGCGCACCGGTTTGGAGCAAAAGTCGATGCGGAAACTTTTAGACGGCCGCGATCGAAGACGGACAGAGAAAGGAGGGAATGGAAATGGAAAGAAGAAGAAGAGGTCGGGAAAGGTTCGAGAGCTTTCGAGAAGTTCCGCTGCTGTTGATCACGACGTAATCGAGTTTTCTCATTGTGAGTTAAAACAGGAACCTCTGTACATTAAACAATTCCTGAAGGAGCAGTGGGCAGCTAAGAAAGGCAGGGCCCAGGAGCAATGCTTGGGGGTGGTACCTCAGTGATACCTTTGCTGGTCTGGGATTCGAAACGACGACCTTCCGGTCATGGGGCGAACTTTCTAACCGTTACACTACCAACTACCAACTGTTGGCAAATGTTGACCATTTTAAACTATTTTTTACTGTTGCATTCAGAAGTAAATGTGACCCTCCACGGAAAAACCAGTCGCTTGTCGCAACAGAGGTTTCTGAGAAAAACGAGCGTTTATGTTGCGTGGTGTAAAATTTTGGATTTTTTGTTTTTAGTGTTTTGAAACAGTGGAAGGTCTATACTGTACTGTTGTGAATAAATTTGGCTGAAAAACTTACCCTTTCCATCCTAAAAATGTGACTTTCTTGAGGTGAGGAATTCAATTCCAGCAGAATGTTAAAAGTTTCTGTTTTGACCGCTCTACTTCAATATTTACGCTAAATCCACTGGTTGACTAGCGTGAAGATATTTCTCCGGAATCCATCTCCGTCTCCCGAGTTCAGTTAACCTAACGCAGGTAGGTTATCCGTGTGGCTGTGAATGCAGCGTAGGCTACCGTAAATACAAACGTAGCCGCGACCGCACCAAGCGTCTGTGAGTGCTACGTCGATAGTCAACTTCAAAGACAGATTTCTCCGTTTCTCACTTGGCGTGACAGGAGAAACCCGACTCCTTTGAATGTTGATATCTCAGTCATATGTCGTCCCATTCATTCCATATAGGTATCATTTTGAAGCTTGATTTATGAAAACATAACTCAATTTTGAAAATTTGTGACAAGCGACTGGTTTTGCCGTGGAGGGTCACAAATATACAGTTAAGCGATAATTATATTAAGTAAATGTATTGCTAAAATACCTTGTGAAACAAGAATTATGGCAAACAATCTTTTCATATTAGCGATACAGGACAACTACAATGGAGGATTATAAAACCTCAATTTATAACCAAATTTATAAGTCATTGACAATGTCATTCGTTAATCCATATTCACGTTGAAAGTAGAGGTGCAAATCACAAGTTAGATCAATGTATCGTTAAACCACTGTTTGATTTGAGACTATTTTTGCCATGACTTTCTTCATACACTACATAATTTTTCCCACTTATTCCTCACAAACAAGCCCCGAAAACCATTTTTCCCGTTGGTAAACAACAGCACGGCCAATTCACCTCACATCACGTCTTTTCAATTCCGTTCGGCAAATGAAATATTCACAATATCTCTTCTCCGACACTCCCCACCTTTCGCTTCCATTTCCATCTTCATTTTATTCCCCTCCTCCTCCTCCTCCTCCTCCTCCGAGTCACCGTTTTTCCCCGGAACTTTTCCAAACTCATTCGAAGCATCGGGCCGAATTACGGAAATGATCCGCAAACCGATATTTAAATGGCGTTACGCAACAAAGCGGATTGAAGTTCGCGAGGCTGGAGACGGGGAACGCATGTTGATGACCTTTTCGTGGGAAAAAATGCTCTGCATATATTAACTTCTAAGCAGTTTCTCTTGTTTCCAGGAGGAAGCTGAGAAGAGCGACGACATAACGCTGTTGTCGGGAGCATTTTGACGCAATCATTTTTCTTTTTAGGGTGAAAATAGGTTTTGGCAAAAAGGCTACACGTCATCTTCTGATTTAATTGGAGTTGAAGAGATGATGAGTGGAAATGGATTAAATAAAGACGTTTAATAAACAAAAAATGACACAAAAGAACCAATGGTAGCGTAACGGTTGGAGCAGTCACTCTCAAGTGATCTCAAGGTTGTCGGTTCAAATTCCGGACCGGTAAAGGTACCATTGAGGTACTCATGAGCAAGGTACCCAAGCAGTGCACCCTGGGCACTGACTGAGCTGCCCACTGCTCCTTCACGAATGGGTAAAATTTTAGGCAGAATTGGTAGCGTAACGGTTACACCGTTCACCCTCTGATCTCAAGGTCACTGGTTTGAATCCAGGACTGGCAAAGGTACCAATGTGGTACTCATGGGAAAGGTATCATCCCCAAGCACTGCAACTCAGGTTCTGCCAAAAAGCTGGCCACTGCTCCTTCATGGATGGGTCAGATTTTAGCGCAGTTGGTAGAGCGTTCACCCTGTGATCTCACAGTCGCCGGTTTAAATCCCGGGCTGGTAAAGGTACCACTAAGGCACTCATGAGCAAGGTACCCAAGCACTGCTTCCCAGGCACTGATAGAGCTGCCCACTGCTTCTTCACGGATGGGTTAAATGCAGACGTCAGATGTGCTGTGCTGTGTTCACACTGCTGAATGTTCTCTCTCTTAGTGTAGCTATATACTATATTAAAACAGTAGCTTGGCCGCTGTTAATCAGAAGTATCTCGCAGCTTGAAAAGCTGCCGTTTAAAAGTAGCCACTTCTCGTCACTCTCTTAAACCAGATTAAAAGGCCCGTTTCGGTGAACCCGTTTGGCGTCAGCGACGGCTGAAGTGTCCCCTCGAGTCGCGACGCGGTGGCCTCGTCATTAACCCGCTCTCTCGGACCACCGCCGCTCATTAGCAAAGAGCCGGAGGCCCGGAGGGAGTTCTAATCAAATCAGTCATCTCCACACGCCAGGGGCCGAGCTGAATTCTAATGAGACGGGAGATCACACTTTGGACTAATCACATGTCAATTCGAATATCGGAGCGCGCTGTCCTTCAGCCGGAGCGTGCCGGACGAGGAGGAAATGATGGGACCGAGGTGATGCATGATAATGAAAAATGAATGATGAAAAATAGGTGCTTCTGACGGGTGGGTTTGTGCTTTGAGGTAGGTTTCTCTTTTTATTTGGAGCACGATGGAGGTATTACCAAATCAGGGATCTATGAATGTCACATGAAATTTTGTGAAGTAATATTGGTGCACCTCGTTCAAAAAGATGAACAAGATTCTTGATTTGCCACGTACATGACCGCTTAAGTAAAACGTACCACGCCACACACCACACAGTGCACCACGACCAAATGTGACCTCTGCATTTGACCCAGCTGTGAAGGAGCGGCAGGAGTGGGCGGCTGACGTGGGCAGCGCCCAGGGAGCAGTGCTTGGGGATGGTACCTTGCTCATGAGCACCTCATTGGTACCTTTACTGGTTCGGGGTTTTGAACCGGTGACCATTTGATCACACTGTGCAAAAGTTTTAGGCAGGTGTGAAAAAATGCTGTAAACAAAGAATGCTTTCAAAAATGGAAGTGTTAATCATTTATTATCATCAATCAACAAAATGCAAAGTGAGCGAACAAAAGAGAAATCTAAATCAAATCAATATTTGGTGTTACTACCTTTTGCCTTCAAACCAGCATCAATTCTTCTAGGTACACTTGCACAAAGATTTTGTAGGATTATAGTCATTATATTATTTTGTAGGATTATAGGATTATAGATCTGTGGTTAGTTCTCCAAGATGTTTGGAACAACCTACCAGCCGAGTTCCTTCAAAAACTGTGTGCAAGTGTACCTAGAAGAACTGATGCTGTTTTGAAGGCAAAGGGTGGTCACACCAAATATTGATTTGATTTAGATTTCTCTTTTGTTCATTCACTGCATTTTGTTGATTGATGAAAACAAATGATTAACACTTCCATTTTTGAAAGCATTCTTTGTTTACGGCATATTTTTTTACACCTGCCTAAAACCTTTGCACAGTACTGTATACAGTATATATGGCCAGTTGGTAGTGTAACGGCTAGGGAGTTGGCCCCACGATCTGATCGTCGTCAGTTCAAGTGCCACTGAGGTACTCCTGAGTAAGGTACCATCCCCAAGCACTGCCTTAACCAGTTGACCAGTGTTTACACTGTATATATATATACACACTGCGTTCAGAGCAAGTGAAGGCAAAGACTCGGTGGAACAATGACCCAAATAGCAACTGGTTCTGACTTATTGACTACAGCATGACTCACAACTCGATAAAACTCCCTCCATCTCTACAACGCCGGCGCTAAGAGAGAGAGGGAGGGAATAAAGGAACTGGAGGAGTGCGTGTGTGCGTTGTGTAACTACTGAAGTTCATCTCTGACCTCCTGCTAAATTTACATATTTAAACCGGGACGTTGCTGCTGCATCATACATTCTGCACTGCTCCAGCACGACGAAGTTTATTTCTCCGAAACTTTGTGCAGCCAGAATCTTCGTCTTCATTGCGAGAGAACGTTTCTGTCGTTTTTTGTTTTTTTTTAATCTCAGCGTGAGATCGAGTTGAGACGTGATCGAGTTTTCCCTCACATTTCCACGAGTGTTTTATATTAGATCGGCCAAAGTGGGTTTAGTTATTTCATTACGGCTCGGTCCACCGAGGGATACTCCACATGAACGGAGACAGACGGAGATCCGCACCATCCGTACGCTAGCGGCGGCCCACGTTCCCTCTCGTCTCCCAGCCAGCTAGCGAGCCGTCGTTGAAAGCGTCAAACGCCGTCGTCCGTCTGCTGTCTGGCCAGCGACTCGCTTTGGCTTCATTACCTCTACTAAATGCTGGATAACGTTTGTTCAAATCCATGTACAGAATCGAATGTTGGAATGTGTTTTGTGCTGCTGCCAATATGGCTGCGGGATTTACAGAATCGCAAATTAGCTGTCACGTGTTTACTTGTACTCTTCCGTCTTATCTAATCTAAGCGCCAACTGGCGTGTACCGTTTTTGCCAATATCCAGGTTGAATGGTATTGACTCGAATGAGCTTTGAGGTCCATTTCTGTCTTTTTTGGAGGATGTCAGAAGTGTTGTACGATCAACAATGATGTGCAAATAAAACATGATGCATTTCATGATGAATTGTACTAAACTAATGCCAATGTTTATTAATAAAAATAATTACAATTACTGTTGTTTTTGACAAACATAATATTCAATAAATATGTGTGTGAGTGTAGACAAATCCAATAAAAAATAATAAAAAAAGTTAT
>JAVGVS010002700.1:0-10935 GCA_032718565.1 Distichodus sexfasciatus
TCTCTGTTTACTCGTACTGTATATAACAGAGATGACAATAAACCAGAGAAACACTGCATATGCATTACGTTTAATAACAATCTACATTTGAATTATTGTGGGGTTTTTTTGTTGTTGAACTGCCACGATCACATGGGAAAAGTAACTCAAAACGGCAATCTGGAAACAAATTCACGCATGTATTTAATTGTGAATCGTTTATGAGTCGTGAATTGAGTTTTGAATGGAATCGTGAGATTAAAAATCGAATCGTGAGATTTTCTGAATCGTGCACCCCTATTAAAAACTGTCGCAAGTTGCATTCGTTGACGTCGAAAGGTTAAACACCTAAAAACGTGACTTTCTTGAGGTGAGGAATTCATTCTGCCGCTCTGGGTGGTGGTGTGATCAGTCGAGCGTGTGTTACCTGTGCGGAGTTTAATTTAGTACTGCAGGAATATATACGCACTTCCACCACCGAGGGAGGAGCGTCGCCTCCCAGGGCTTCCACCGACTGCTGGCATCACCAACTTCCTTATCTCTTAGTCTCTTATCAGCCTGTTTTTGCGGTGAAGCTTCTTTAAGACGCCGACATGACGGCTGATTACAATAGACCTGTTTGTGTTTTAACGTCTTTGGCATGCTGGAGTAGTTTTACAGGTGTTTAAACCCAGTTCAGCAACCATCAACCTTTGACCAGATCCACATTCTTCCAGGAAACTTGCTCAAGTTCATATTTCACAAGCCTCCTGTCAGCCTGGAAAAACTGTAAAGTGCATCAAGTTGAGGAATCCAGCGGTGGTGTGCAACGCAGCTCTCTGCTGATGCTTTACTGCTCAAAGTGAGTGTTTGCATGTAGGTTTGGTGGGCACTTGAGGCAAGCCCAGATACTTTAATTTACTTTTCCTGCATATGTTTGCAGAGCGACCACTGTCAGTGTCTATATAAGTATAAAGCTAGACTTAAATCCAGGATTAGAGTCAATTCAGACGAGTTAAGGAGTTGCACACGTTTACAAACTACGAGTCATAATTTAATACGACACAGTTGGTAGAATAACAGTTAGGGGGTTTGCCCCACGATCGGCGGGTCGCTGGTTAAAGTCTCCGACCGGTAAAGGTACCACTGAGATACTCGTGAGCAAGGTACCGTCCCCAGGCATGTCATCTGTCAGCTGCTGATTGTGTTGGTGAAAGTGAGTGATTATCATTGTGGACACAGCACAGCACACAGTGCACCACAATCAAATGTGAGCTCTGCATTTGACCCGTCCGTGAAGGAGCATTGGGTGCAGCCGACATAGGGAAATGCGATACCTCGCTCACTGTCTGCTGTGCTGTGCTCACAATGACAAGTAAGCACTGATTTTTCACTGATTTTAATGCACAAGTTTATATATAACGCCCATCGGACTGTGACGAATTTCCGTTAATCGAACGCAAAGGCATATTTGAGATAAAAGCAGATCTTTGAGCATTAAAATGTGAGCGGAAGGTGGGTGAACATTGCCAACTTATTAAATGGTGATTATGTTGGATCGCCAGTCAGCCGTGTGAACACAACCAGTGTTCTTCTCACAATACAGCCATTTATTGATATTTTGCAGTGTTTATTCCATCATTGTGACGTGGTGCTGAGTGGCGCACTGGGGATTGTGGGAAATGTAGTTCTCTCCCAAAGGCAGCTCATTTTATAGGCCAAAAGTAGTCCAAATTGGCTCAAAGCTACTTTTAAAACCACAAGTTTTGGGTAATTTTGAATTGATTTGGACTCATATTGGCCTATAAAATGAGCTACTTTTGGGATTTCTGGAAGAGAACTACATTTCCCACAATCCCCCGCGCCCCACTCGGAGCCGCGTCACAAAGCGGCTCAACCTGTTTTTGTAATTAAATTATTTGAGTTATTACAATAATTTTTCAGCTCTAGAATAGAACATCTACGGGGCAGTTGGTGGCGTAACGGTAGGGTGTTCGCCCCGTGATCAGAAGGTTACAGGTTCAAATCCAGGGGCGGTAAAGTTACCACTGAGGTACTCATGAGCAAGGGTACCGTCCCCAAGCACTGCTCCCCGGGCGCTTGTTGGCTGCCCGCTGCTCCTTCACGGATGGGTTAAATGCAGAGGTCACATTTGGTTGTGGTGCACTGTGTGCTGTGCTGTGGTGTGTTCTCAATGACAATCACTCACTTACATACAATAGAAAAGATCCTGCTGGATGTTAGAGCTAAGATGACAATGTACTGGAACCTTAGCTATACCGTTGGCCAAAAACCACAATACGCACCGAACCGAGGGCACACTGTACCGTTGCATGCCTAGTGCCAACTTCCTAACCAATACACTACCAAAGCCCCATGATGTGAGTGGAAGTTATTGTGTGAAATCAGCACGCATTGTCTCATGGTGATCGCAGACTCATGAATTAAATCCATTTGAACTTTCAAATTCCACTCCTTCAAAGACCACTCCTTACGTCTGTCCGTGTCCCCAAACACAAGTGACTCCCTTATGTCTTTCTCTTCCTGGTGGGTGTGTTGTAGAACTTTAGTGAGACGATAATAAAAATGTTGTTATTGTCGGCGCTCCATACGTCTTCAGAGTCATATTAATGCTGTTTGTATTTCTTTCAGATCAGCTGTGGTGTTTACTTTCCTTCAAATAAAAGGTTAACCCTTCCTTCCTCCTTCCTCCTTCCTCCCGGCACTGCCTTACACACACACACACACAGAGCGAGGAGCTATTTTTACAAGTGATTTTCACTTCTAAAAATAGCTCCTCGCTCTGTCTATTTTTGGCGTATTGCAGCAACCTGTTGCATCAGCAGAGAAGAATGTCAGCAGTGTGACCGTTTCAGCACAGCGCGCTTCGGTGTTGCATTACCTGCCCGATAAGTAAACAATTTCTCTGAAATTCCCAGAGGATGAGCATATTTTTCTTCAATTTTTTTCCCCGCATTGTCGAGGAGTCACACAGCCGCTGAGCTGAAACCAATAAGGATGTATAAAGCAGGAATACTTTCTTGCCCTTGTGGGGTTTTTTTCCTCCCCTTTTCGGTCCAAATGAAAAACACCTTTTGCTTATATAAGGGAAAGTCCTAACATGCCATTTTTTGGTGACGCTTCCTTTTATTGAGGCTTCCCCCTGTGCAGAAATGGAGCGCCACTTTCCCTGTGTGTTTTTGGCAAGACATAGCTGGTAGATAAGACAAAGTGTGCGGGCTTACCAGCACTGCCGTCTTGCGATTCCTCCTCCCGCTTGGCATTGTTTGAGTTGGAAATACAATGTGATGGTTTGTCTAGTCATTAAAGCAGGAAGGTGGTGATTATTAAGCAACAGTATCCGTTTCAAACATTCCATTTATACCTTTATACCTATGAAGAAGAAGAAAATGAAGCTCTTTGTCACTTGCAACAAGAAAACTTCCCAAGAAGTCCATTCCTAAACCACTATCGCCCATACACACCCTCGGGAAGGTAGTGTCGTGTAGTACTGGACACCGGTCTCAACACCAGTGTTCAGAAGTCTCGGTCTCGTCTCGGACTCGACTGTATTTCTACTCTGGATTTTATTTGGGGACCAGCCAAGACCGCAGCTCTGAGAATATTACTATTAAAACTCTGAGACTGATGCAGGCATTTGACGTTGTTGATTAATTAGTGTTTTAATAACTCAGAATCCCTTTAACTTACACAAACCACACACATACCGTCAGAATCACAAGACTTTCAACCAACATTACGTTCTTTCCTCTGTATGTGAAATGATTTCTGAGTAATTAATTACATTAATTGCGATGTAAACACATGCAGTTTTTTGGGGCGTAACAGTAGGGTGTTCGCCCCGTGATCAGAAGGTCGCAGGTTCGGATCCAGGGCCGGTAAAGTTACCACTGAGGTGCTCATGAGCAAGGTACCGTCCCCAAGCACTGCACCCCGGGCGCTTGTTGACTGCCCGCTGCTCCTTCACGGACGGGTTAAATGCAGAGCTTACATTTGGTTGTGGCGCAAATATATATTTTATTTATTAATATTTTATTCTATATCCAGATAGATACCAAATGGATAGTGTTTCCAACTGCACTAACCTTATTTTTCTTCACAAACTAAACCATAGAATGTCTCTACATAATAACTCTGCAGGTCAATAACTCACAGTGAGTTTGGTCTTGAGTGTTCACTGTGGTTTGTTGAGTTTAACATGTGATGTGATCAGTTTAACTGCTTCCAGTGAAGTAATTTCCTCATTATAGATATGTAGGAGAGAAATATTGAATAAACATGTTAATGTTGCTTAGGCTTTGCATCTTCCACTGATTTTGTCATGTGGTGAAAAACGTGCGTTGGCTCGGTCTCGGCCCTTCAGAGTCTAGGGCCAACCAAGAGGTCTTTATATTTAATATAAAGGTTAAAATAGAGCTGGACGATATGAGCTCGAATCGTTACCGCGATTTTAAAGTGAATTTATCGTTTAAAGCGAGTAATTATTTGTCTCAGTGCAACGCAACCAAATGTGAGCTCTGCGTTTAACC
The DNA here is from genome assembly GCA_032718565.1 of Distichodus sexfasciatus. Classification (NCBI taxonomy): domain Eukaryota; kingdom Metazoa; phylum Chordata; class Actinopteri; order Characiformes; family Distichodontidae; genus Distichodus; species Distichodus sexfasciatus. The sequence continues at coordinate 4,509 of JAVGVS010002700.1, forward strand.
CATTCTTGAAGGAGCAGTTTTAGCAGCTTTATTTTGGCAGTGCTTTGGTATGGTACCTTGCTCATGAGTACCTCAGTGTTATTGCCCTCGTAGTTCACTATTAAAGCTGGTGTATTTACTTTACTAGAAGATTTGAATTTTGTCGTCTATCATTTCCCACAATCCCACAAGTTAAATAGCTGTATTGTGAGTAGAACGCTGGTTGTTTTAGTTATATATGATCTAAAATATGTTTTGTCTGTAATAAAAGTAATGATTTGACTGAACTGTAACGTTTTACTGAATGTTCACGCGCACACACCAAGTGTTAGCATCTCGAAAAATGTCATTTATGCGTTTTACGCATTTACTTTTGTTTTGCGCACAGAATTTCTCACAAATAATTTTACACACAGAGGAATCAATATAATATCCATTAAGTACAGTGTCTTGTGATTCTAATGGTATGGGTGAGGTTTCTGTGAGTGAAAGGGATTCTGTGTTATTCCAGAAACTAATCAATAATGCAGCATGTGTACATCAGTTACAAAATTAAGTATTTTCTTGACTAAATGACATCATTACAGAAAGTGAGGGATTTTTTTGTATTGAGGGAATATTAATACAATGAATCAACTCTTTAAAGATTCTTTCTGACGTGAAAAGGTCACATCGCGAACAATGACAACTACTGTCAGACTGGTTATCAGTAAATGTATTGTAACTATGCTCAATTATTAAAGCTGTGGTTCTGTTCAGTAATGTAGAAAAACTGATGGTATGTGAAGAAATGTAGAAAAATGTATGACCCATCATGATGCATCGAGATATCGTATCGAATCAATTCACTGACCTAATAATTGTAATCGAATCATGAGACCAGTGAAGGTTCACACCTCTAGTGTCATCTAAGTTTCATCTAATATGATATTAGTTCAGTGTTCAGCTAATCAGTTAAATGGATTATGAAGATAGTTGGCAGCTAATATAATAGTGGATTAGTTGGGTCTACGTTATTATACACATACGTACAGTGGCTAGCTCCTAATGTGGGGTCAGTAAGCTAACCAAAGCCGCAGTGGCAGTAAAGCAGCATTAAGCTGGACGTTGACCGCCATAAAAGAAGAATAAGAAGGAGATGAGAACCTGTGTCGTGTCTTACCGTCACAAAAACTGAAGTAATCACATAGAAACACATGAACGACATTTTTCACGATGTAAACACGTGCTGTTTGTTAGCGCACGACTCTCTCAGGGAAGTCATTCACTAAAGCGTCCAGTTCAGTCAAATCTTCCCATTTATTACAGACAAAACTCATTTACAGCTGATAAATAACAACATCCAGCGTTCTACTCACAACACAGACATTTACTTGATATTTTCACTGATTATTCCGACACATGTTCACCGTGTTATTGTGACGCGACTCTCATGTGGAACGCCATCTTGCACAAAAATGTAGTTGTCTCCCAGAAATGAGTCAAAAATGAATTATAGACCAAAATGGGTCCAAATTGGCTAAAAATGACCAAAACTTCAATATTTCTTCATTTTCAATTAATCAGATTTTCCCCATTTTATGATGTTAGAGAGTAAAAAATAAATGTAGAAAAAAATAGAAACAGACAGTTAAATGCTGGAAATGAAAGTTTTCTTCCTTTTTATCCGATTAACGATTGATTAATCAAAAAAATAATCGGCTGATTAATTGAGTAGCAAAATAATTGTTAGTTGCAGCCCTAGTTCAATGAACGATTCTGTGTCTGCCATGATATGATTTTGATTCAATAGCCAGAGCAATGCGAGACAGAATGCTGATTTAACATTCATACCAAATCTAAAAGGCAACTGACATTTTTATTCCTGAGCTACAGCTCACAGTATCCTGTTATCGTGGTAAACAAAAGTTGTGATGAAGCCAGCTGACATCTCCGCACCTGTGATGAGAAGGAAACTCACTGATGTAGCGTCAGACTGGATGGGTCTGAGTGGTTTGTGGTATTTTCAGCTGCTTTTGTGATTTGATATGGAAGTGATGGTGTGAATTTAGCAGATGATATTGTCTCATCAGTCGCCGACTCCTTGGATATAAATTGCATTATGAAAGACTTTGTGACATCTGCAGACGTAAAGTAGTTTTCCTTTGAGTGAATATAATGTATTGTGATGAAACTTGGGATCGACACCTGTACTAAATTTCTCACCCAGGTGTATTCAGGAGGACACAAAGCCACGTCTTTAAGCATTTTCTTGGCTAAATGACTCATCATTACAAGAAAGTGAGGGATTTTTTTTTGTCTTGAGGGAATATTAATAGATTTTCTGTGAAGCAACTCTTTGAATCACGGTTCTTTCTGACCTGTGAAAAGGTCACGTCGCAACAATAAGACAACTACTGTTCAGACTGGTTATTAGTAATTCCTTTACGTTTTCTCTTACTGTTTTTCCAGCAGTGGCCTCGCCACATTCTTTCGGAGTGAAATAGGCGAGATGCTGTTTGCTTAGAAGTGTGAGAGTGTTTGCGTTTGTGGGTGTGGGCTTGTGTGTGTGTTGTCGCTGGTGTTCTCGTATAACCTCATATTGTCAAACAAAACAATACTGGAAGTTGTCGGTTATAAGATGCGGTAGCTCGGAGGCGAGTTCCATTGTTGCCGTGAGAATTCCATTACGGCGCAGAGAGAAAGAGAACTACTGTGCTTCTGTCACATCGTCATCCGGCCATGTCGCGTAGTGGCAAAGCAGAAGCCTAAATCAGAGTTCAGATGGAGGCGTGAAATTCTCGGGCGTGCTAAAATTTTCACGAGTTATATCACTCCTTGTCAAGGGGTGCGTTTCCTAAAAATTAGCAACTAGCGTGGGGTACGTTAGCAACTAGCGTGGCGTACGTTAGCAACTAGCGTGGCGTACGTTAGTAACTAGCGTGGGGTACGTTAGCAACTAGCGTGGCGTACGTTAGCAACTAGCGTGGGGTACGTTAGCAACTAGCGTGGCGTACGTTAGCAACTAGCGTGGGGTACGTTAGCAACTAGCGTGGGGTACGTTAGCAACTAGCGTGGCGTACGTTAGCAACTAGCGTGGGGTACGCAGTGTTGGGGAGTAACGGAATACATGTACCGGCGTTACGTATTTAGAATGCAAAATATGAGTAACTGTATTCCGTTACTGTTACCGTTTAAATAGGTGATAATTAGAATACAGTTACTTTGTTGAAATAAATGCATTACACGGCGGTCTTTTCCTGTTTCATATGTTACGCCACCCCTCTCTATCCCCTCTCTAATTTTGGTAATTCCACGCATTGCAGGAAACCCAAACAAAACACACAATAAGAGGCTCTAATGTAAGCGTCCTGTTAATGTTGGTGGCGTCAGTTACACAATGGACCCGGAGCCAGCACAACAGAGCCAGCAGTGCCCGGGCAGGAATGCATTTCTTACTCGCAAATTTCGTCTTTGCTCCTCTACCTACAGTAAATATATTGTCTATTCAGGGAGATTTGGGCTTAACAGCCAATTGTTAGAGAAAAACAAACAAGAATTTGCAGGATGTGATTGCTACATTTATGTAGTTGTAAAAAGCATGACAATATATGAAGTAATCCAAAGTATTCAGAATACGTTACTCACACTGAGTAACTTAACGGAATACGTTACAAACTACATTTTGGGACATGTATTCTGTAATCTGTAGTGAAATACATTTTAAAAGTAACCTTCCCAAAACTTGGCGTACGTTAGCATCCGGCATGGCGTACGTTAGCAACTAACATTATGTTGCTAACGTAGTTAGCAGTACATTAGGTGTACGTTAGCAACTAACATTGTGTTGCTAACGTAGTTAGCAGTACATTAGCAACCAACATGGCATATGTTAGCAACCAACATGGTGTACGTTAGCAGCTAACAAAGTTGCTAACTATGTAGGACGTAACTATGTAGTACCTTAGCAACTATGCTTTGGGAAACATGCATTTCTTAATTTCAGGGCCCGTCTTCCTTGAGCAAGATTTTGGGTTAAGGGTCTTACTCAGGGGCCCGATGGTAGTGGTGCTGGAGGTAGGATTCAAACTCACAATCTCTTGGTCCAGAGGCAAGTTTCCTAACCACTGGACCACCACCTCCGGACCCCTGAGCAAAACCCTTAACCTCAAGTTGCTCCAGGAAGACGATCACGATTTAGATTGAGTTCTGAAGCCAGAGATTGATATGAGAACACCATCACTTCCATCATGTCAAATCACAGAAAAATATCATGTCATTATTTTTCCTGATGTCTCTACACTAGTTTGATGAGGAGCGTCACAATACGTATGGCGTATGATCGATGTTTTCATTTTTGATCGACACTGTGGGTTCCTTGGTCATTGCAGCGATGTATCAATATAAATCAATTTATCATTACACCCTTACTATAAGGTGATGGTGGTTGGTCTAGTAGGTAAGGGACTCACCTCTGAACCAAGAGGTTGTGGGTTTGGATCCTACCTCCAGCACTACCACCCCTAAGCAAGACCCTTAACCCCAAGTTGCTGCAGGGAGACTGTTCCTGAAATTAGAAATAAGCCTTAAATATGTTTTTTTGTTTTTGTTTTTTTAAAGTAAGGTACTGGAAAATCTTGAAAATATTGTGCTTGAATTTCACTTTGGGTAGATGTTTATGACCTTGTCTAATGATTGTCCCGTTTGTGTTTGCTGTAGGGGTCCAGTGGAGCCGCAGCCCAAGAAGGAACCGGTGGCAATGGTGAAGCGGCCGGACGAGTGGAAGGACCCCTGGCGCAGGTCCAAGTCCCCCAGGAGACGAGCCGGCATGATGGGGTCCCCGCCTCACGGACGCCGCCGACACAGACCCTCCGGATCCTCTGTGTCCCTCTCCAACTCCTCACGGTAATAAACCGGACAGCCAGGGCCGACGATATATATCAAATATGCTGGATTTATCTCGGCTTGTTCCTCATGTGATGTAGTAAACTATATGCTGAACATCGAGTACAAATCCTCACGTTAATGTTAAACACACGCATGTACGCATGTACGTCACTTTCCAGTACGTTAGCAACTAGCATGGTGTACGTTAGCAACTAGCATGGTGTACGTTAGCTACTAACATGGTGTACGTTAGCAATTAGCATGGTGTACGTTAGCCACGCCATTTCAGAGACATTAATTGGAGATGGAAGCAGACGACTTGGTTATGAAGAAAAACGCCACTGCTTCTGTTTAGGGATGCACGATATGGGAATTATTAGCCGATGCCAATATTACACATTTTTCATGCTTATATCTGTCATAACCGATGCCAAAAAATAAGATATTTTGCTCGTCCAAGTTCCACTGCGCGCTCAGAATCTAACAGCATTTCTAACACAGCACCAAGTCAAGCAAGCGTGAAAGCAGAGTGGAGCGAGGGCCGGGCATTTCCAGTATAGTGCACAACATGTTAAGAAAAAGTCACTTTCCGCCCTATATAGTGTACCACGTCAAATAGGGCGCATGTGACTCTCAATGTGCACTACCTAGTGCATAGAGGGCCGTTAAGCTACAACCCTGGCTATTTTCTGAGATGCATACTACCACATAGAACAGTATGATAAGAGCACCTCACCTACTATACTATTAAGTGCAGTAGTGCGTGATTCGGGACACAGCCCATGTGCAAGCTCACATTCGTTAAGTGAAGCGAACACAATTTAGTTAGTTTTTTTGCACGTGCATATTTAGATATGAATTCTGTATTATCATATATCCCTGGTTCTGTTATTCCCTGCACAAAAGCAGAAGGTATTGCGTAAAATCGCATAAATGACATTCGTAATGATTGTGGAACGCCAACGCTCGCAAAAACGCTCCAGTTCAGTCAAATCTTCCCTTTTATTACAGACAAAGCTCATATTTCAGCTGATAAGCAATGCTATATTTAGCATTTATACAGTGACTTGAGATATACATTGTGTGTCATGATGTGGTGTAAAAATGTTGTGATGTTCTAGGCCATCTTGCCCAGCTCTAGGTGTAGTATATTGACTCGGTGGACAACAATTGACTAATCATCCAGCCCTAGTGTCCACTCTGCTTCTGCTGTAAATTCTGTCTGCAGGTGAAGATGCTCTGTATTGGTAAATAATTAATTATTGATACATTTAAATAATTGTCTCCTCCTCTTCCTCCTCCTCCTCCTCAGGTCTTCATCACGCTCATCTTCATACACAGGTTCCGGCTCATCACGCTCAAGATCGCGCTCACGTTCCTCCTCCCTCAGCTCCTACTCCTCACACTCGTCCCAGCACAGCTCCTACACCGCCAGCCGCTCAAGGTAACACACACACACCCACACGCTCACTCAGTCCCTCGCTTACTCACACTCTTAATCTCTCTCACACACACGCAAGATCACAATCTCTAACACATGCACACACTCGACGCTCAGACACGCACGCTTAGTCTCTCACAC
>JAVGVS010002701.1:0-10935 GCA_032718565.1 Distichodus sexfasciatus
ATATATATACACACACATACACAATCAGATTCCTTAAATTTAATGAAAGCTTTAAAATTATACTACAAAAATGTGAAGTAACTGAGACTGAAGTAAGATCAATGTCATAAGCACTTTGCCACAGCTAGCGTGAGAACACCTGAGAGGTTCTACTGAGAAACATGAGAAATAAAACATTCAGCTATCAGTATCTTCCCAACATTCAAAATCATCGTGTTACATGTCATATTCCGCCATGCCTCCTCCTCTTCATCATCCAGACTACCTGACAGCTTTCCCCATCACCTTCAGCTCAGTAAAGTGCAGTTCTAGAAGTGCAAGCAGCAAGAATCCGAGAGAGAAGTAGCTGATGTACGTACAGAGGCACGGGAGGATTGAGCGGAGCCGGAGATTCAGTAGTAATGTCGCGGTGAGGCTGTGTGTGATTTCCAGAACGTCCAAACTGGCTTCGGAGCACGTGATGGAGCTGTCCTCCTCCTTGCATTGCGTCCTCCTCCTCCTCCTCGTCCTAGTTCTCTTCTTCGTGTTCCACTCTGTCTTTCTTCAGATCTCCCTTTCTGATGGGTTACGACCCCCACTTGCGATATGGAACTTTCACAACACGAGGCATTAAATATTAACAGATTTGTGCTCGTAATCTAATGGTTTTGTAGTAAAGTCAACACTGTCAAAACAAATATTAGTGTCTAAAGTCTCTTTAATAATATTATATGATAGAGTATAATCTTTTACTGTTAAAGTCTGTTATCATTATTTATGCTTAAAGAGTAGATGCTGCTTAGCTGGATCTGTCCTGTCAGTTCATTATGGATTGTACTGTCCAGAGCCCTGCAGTGGACATCCAGGAAGGTCAGGAAAAGGTTTTGTGGAAGCTCAAAATTTAGTGAAATCTCGCAAATGTTTTGTGAGGACATCAAGCTCTGCATCAACATATCAAACTTTTGCAAGATTTACAGGGTCTTCGATGTGATCTCAAAAAAAGTTTTATGCCAATTCAAAGGCTTTGCAGGATGTCATGTTTTTGGGAGATTTCAAAATTTAAATGCATGAAAGAAATATGGTTTCTAAAAAAGCAAACATAAAGGATGTACTTCTGCAATATCTGGAGAAAGTGTGGTGGAATCTGAAACATTTTTGTGAAACCTCAAATGTTTTATGGGAACAAAGTTTTGTGGGGACATCAAGCTTTGAAAGAACGTACACCTATCAAAAGAATATATTTAACAGGACTGCAAAAGTTTGATATGCTCTCGCAAAAACTGAATGTGGTCTTGCAAAAGTTTTGAGGATCTCACTACATTTCTAGCAAGCAGTTTTGTGGGGCCTTGCAAAATTTTTGCAGGTTCTTGAAAATTTTGCATGAGCTCTGTAAGTTTTGCGGGACCTGAAAAGTTTCAAAAGATCACAAAAGTTATGTGGGGTTTTGAAAAAGTATAATATGTTCTCTCAAAAGCTTGATATAACCTCGCAAAAGTCTCAAGTTTGCAGGATGTCAAATGGTTTGTTGAATCGTAAAAATATCAAGGGATCTCAAAAGTTTTGCGTGATCTCGAAAGTTTAGCGGGATTTAAGTTTCACAGGATCTCAAATATTTCACAGAATCTTGCAAAAGTATCACAGGATCTTGTTCGGATTTTTGTGAGATCTCAAAAACAAAATCCTGCAAAACATACGACTTCCCGAGAAACTTTTGTGATTTCAGAAATGTTTTAGGATCTCACAAGAACCTGCAAAAGTACATCCTCTCTTTTTCCTCAACCAGCAAAACGTTCCCTCCTCCCAGGGGCTCTGCAGCACTGAGATAAATGTATAAATGTGTTATGTGTCATGATGTACTGCCTCACGTCAGGTTGATAGAGTTGAAGGTTGTTCTCCCAAATTACACCAGCTCAGCGCCGTTCTCCTCCTCCCTGAGAACTGAGGCTGAGGTTACTCATCTTGTCCGGGAGGAAATGAGCATTTTGAGCCGGGGAAGGCATGAGAACTCCAGAGGCGGCGGGAGGGTTGGGGTCGTCCATCACCGATGCGGGTCTCGGCCCGGACGAGGAGGGCGGGATGTTTTGGGGAGGAAGGGTCTGGTTTTGAAGCTGGTTGCCAGGCTGAAACGGGGGTTGCTGAGGAGCAATGGCATGTTGGGTCGGGGGGAACTGGGGTTGGGTCGACGGCGCTCCCGGCTGGAAATACACATTTCCTTGTTGCGGCGCAGGTCCCGGAGCCTGGTAACCGAAAGGCATCGGAGCTCCTTGTCCGAATGGCATCCGAGGGGCAGCTTGGGGCACTTGTGCCTGGTTGCTAGGATTCTGGAAGGGTCCAGGCATTTGAGGAGAGGGATGGAAGGGGACGACGTTGGCAGGAGGCTGTGCCAGATTTAGGGGCCTTGCGTGAACTTGTCCAGGACCTTGACCAGGAAAGGGCGCTGTCTGAGGCTGGGAGCCCGAAACTGGAACCGGGTACTGGGTTTGTGGAGCCAAAGGCGGCCAGTAACCAGAGGCCTGACCCATTTGGGCCGGCATCTGTGAAGACTGGAACTGCCCAGGATTGACGTGCGGCTGATTTTGGCCAGGAAAGGCAACTCTTGGCATTGGGGAAGGGACGACTTGTCCAGGCTGTGGGGGAAAACCTTGGTACTGGCTTCCAGGAGGAATCTGTTGGGAGCTTGCTGGAAGCGCTGGTTGTCCGGCTGGAGAAGGGAGGTGCCCACCTGGTATGGGAATTTGGGGTACTTGGAAACCTGGTCTTGCGAAAGACTGGGGTCCTCCTACCTGTTGTGGGGGCACCGAAACAGGAGCTTGATGCCAGGGGTGCGGCATGTGTCCCATGTGGGGGTTAACCGGAGCCGGGGCAGGCGCGACGCCTCTCGGTGGTCCTGGAAACACATATCCGGCTCCAGGCTGGGGAAGGGGAGCCATTTGGGGCAATCTCTGGTTTGGAAGTGGGGTGGGGACAGAAGGAGCCGCTACCGGAGGCCAAGAGGGAGGAACTCCACCACCACTGGGCAGGAGGTTGGGAGGAATGTGGGACGCTCTGGGTAAGGTCACATCTGGAGGGAGACTTCGGAGCTCCTGGGGAAGACTTTCTTGGATGGACGGAGCAGAAGCTGTGGTCCCGAGTGTTGGTTTTCGGGCAGTAGGTCTAGGAGGAGGTTGTTTCCCCACCTCTCTACAGGATTATGGCAAAATAAAGACATGACAAAAAAATGAGCAGCAAATACAGTCTGGCCACAACGTTGAAGCCATAACACACAGCTAACCGTTTTGGGTTTGTACTTTGCATTATCAGAATGTTATATACTTAGGCTCCCAATATGTTCAAAAATGAAATTTTCTAGGCATTTGGAGAACATTTCCACAATTTCCTTACAGTGTTCTTTAGGCTCGCACTCCACTTTGCCTTCACGCTCATGTAGGGCCCTATGATTTGCGTGATGCGGCAAAACGTGGACGGAATTGCGGAATTCAACAAATCAAATGGAATCCGTTGTAAAACGCGGAATGTCGTATAATTCGCTGATATCGGTGTGTGGTCAAAGCAAAGCAACGGTTTCTAATCAATTTTGGCCGCTGCAGCCCCCTGTACGTGTTACCTGTTGAGGCGGGACTCAGCTTTCCACACACACAAACGCACAGACACAGAGGGGGAAACGTCAACGGTCAGCTATGAGGAAGAGGCTGAAACACCCAAGTCCACAAAAAATGAGGGAATTGGAGTGTTAGTGCTAAGTTTAGAGCAGAACAATAACCACATGATTTTTATGAATTGGGAGAACAACTCTTTTGTAAATTTTGCCAGCACACGATAGACTGCACCCGCAAGAACATGTGACGACCACTTACAGTCAAAAACTCACATCACAAACGCTTTGTTTTGTATGAAAAAATGAATGTTTTTTGTTGTTTACAGGTTTTTTTTTTTTTTTTTTTTTTTTTTTTCTGCTGAACCCCAGCACTTTGTTGAAGTTGAATAACAGTCATTTAATGTGAATTTTTTTCTATTGCATTGTTCCTTTTCCCATCCACTCCATAATTAGACACTTTTTAGGTGAATAAATATGATTATAACGTCAAACACGGAATTCAGAAGAATAAAAATGAAAAAAACAAAACAGATTTTATAGGGCCCTACTCATGCTCAACTTGCCAATGTGTTAGAAACGTCAGAGCTGTGCAGAGATAGAGCCGCATCCACTCACTACACAGTGGAGTAAATTTACTTAAAAAGCGGCCAATTTCAGGCTTGGGAAAGCTGATTTGCTTTCTTTAAAATGTTGAAAATCAAAGTTTGACATTTCCTAATAGATTCAGAATCATCCAAATTCCGCATCGCGATGCATCTAATCAAGGATTTTTACCCCACCTCTAATGTCAGCTACAGAACACTGCAGGAGAACATTCAAAACACCTAACAGGAATATAAGAGAAGGTTCTGGAAGTGTTCACTGTTAGCTGAGTATATCTAATGAGTAAATAAAAGCATCGTTTCGTATTATCTTATTATTGTATATTTCATGGTGGGAACACTACTAACAGCAATATTTCCTCATCATGCGGAAGACGGTTTGCAGTCACACACCACTACATGGATGCAGGCAGAAATGTAACTCTAAATTGACAAAATTCTACAGCAATGTTCATCTCACCTCTCCATCAGGGCAATCCTCTCCTGCTCTCTGCTCTGGCCCAGGGTCTTAACTCTCTCCAGAAGGCTGGCTGTCTTTTTGTCCATATCCTCATAGAAGCTTCGTCCTTCCTCAGCTTTCTTCACCAGGTTCTCATACGCTTCGTACGAGGCCACCAGAGACTCCACAGAGCTGTTCCACCTGCAGCACGCGACACAAACGTGAGGATACACACAAATAAGGAAGAAAGAAATACACTGAGGACATTCCGGACCGAAGCAAGTTTTCAACAATGTTTCTTCTTTGAAATTTGTTCTTAGATGTAGCTTGTTAGAGTTTTATACATGAATACAAATTTGAAATCTGACAAAGACTTGAAGAAGAAACTTGAGAAGACGTTGCTGAATAACGCCTCCAAGCTCAGGAACAAACTAACCCTCTGTGAAAACTTTAGATTTTAAAATGTAAAACTTCTACGGTTACATGCTTGGGTTTGACGGTTCTACATTGAAGACGTACTGTTGCTGTGTGTCTGTGAGGTTCTTGCGAGCGGCTGCGTTTTGCACGTTGGCGTCAGTTAAGGCCTTGAGGATGTTGTCCTGAGCTGACAGATTCTGCTCTATGTAACCCTTCAGCTGGTCGTACTTCTGAAGCTGCTCTTCAAATAGACTCTGAGACACACAAGACACACAGAATCTGCATCACAGAATATACTTACATAAAACAGATGCAGAAATGCAGATGTAGATACAAACGCAGTCACAGGTGCAGATGTAGACATAGATACAGATGTAGATACAGACCACAGGAGTTTAATAAAGAAGAATTCTGTTTAAGGACATAATAAAGCTCTGTGTGTGTGTGTGTGTGTGTGATGGGTGGTGATGCTCACCTTGATCTGATAGCGCTCAGTGGTCACCAGGACAGACGTGATGTCGTCTTTCTGCACCAGTTCACGCAGCTGCTTTTCCAACGAGACTCTCTGTTTCCGCATCTCTTCTACCTTCCCAAGAAGCCGTTTCATGTCTTGCAAAGACGTCATATCCTCTGAGACGAAGACGAATACGCACACGTCAACGCTAAGACACACCGTATATAAAATATGCTGAAAATAATGAGCCGTAAAAACTATTATACTTATAAATATTACTGAAATACACTTCTTTTAAACGCAGGTCCAGATAGAGCAGTCACGGATATACACAAAGCAGACGCAGAGAGGCAGAGAGGCAGACACAGACACAAACAGAGCAGAGGCAGACAAAACGCAGAAACAGGGCAGACACAAATGCAGACGTTGACATAGACCAATCCATACACAAACACAGACCCCGAAGCAGATTAATATAGACAAGGACGCAGACGAAGAGGCAAATAAATGCAGACACAGAAACAGATAAACACAGACGAAGACCCAGAAACAGACAGACGCAGGTACAGACGCAGACACAGAGCAGACGTAGACATAGGCAGAGCAGGCGGAAAGGTAGACACAGACGCAGACAGCGAGTCAGAAGTAGACAGATGCAGACCTAGACACATACACAAAGCAGAAGCAAACAGAGAAGAAGCAGACACAAATGCAGATGTAGACACAGATATACACACAGTTGTAAACACAGACCAGACCGTAGACAAAATGGCTAGAGACGCAGTCACAGAAGCAGAGAGACACGGGCATAGACGTCTACATAAAGCAGACACAGACACAAAGGTAAATATAGATTCAAACGCAGCTGCAGGTGTAGACAGAAGCAGACAAAGACATACATGCAGACGCAGACATAACGCATACGCAGAACATAGGCAGACAAACGCAGACACATACAAACTCAGACTCAAACACAGACATAAATACAGAAACACGCACAATTGGCAGAATAAACGCAGGCGCATTCGCCAACACAGATGCAGTCGTGAACACTCACCTTGGCTGAGCTGTGGCTGGGGCAGACTGTTCTTCAGCTGGTCCAGCGGTCCCTGGAGCAGGCGCAGGTTGGGGATGTGCAGGTTCATGGCTGCATGCAGCTCGGTGTTGGTGCTGCTGGCCGTCTGGTGAGCCGACTGCAACTTTTGCAGCTCGGAGCGCAGTTCCTGCAGCGCAGCGGGGCGGGGCGGTGGCTGCGCATTTGGCCCCAATGCATCCAGCAGCGTCTTCTCCCCCGCCTCGTCCTGCCGTAGCACATCACACACCTCCTCCAGAGACGCACCCACGTCCGTGTACACGCTGGACAGAGCTGTATAACACACACACACACACACAGTCAATATGAGACCCAACGTAGCGCTGGACAATTAATCAGAAATTAATTGAAACCAATTAGGGGTCCAAGCACAAGGTGCTATGGGACACTTGTAATTGTTCTGTTTTTTCTTTATTATTAATTAATGAATTTATTGACAAATATTGATTGTGCAGTTTGAACTGTAAGTCGCAGAAAGTTAAAAGGCTTATAACTGGTGCAATAGCCAAGGGAAATCACAATTTGACCTCTAGGGATGCTAAAAATGCTACATAGACTAAGCCGTTAGACGCACAAAGCTGAAACCTGGTGAAGAAGTTGGGATGGTGTGCTGATTAGCGTTCAGTAAAAAGCACAGTGATCAGAAATATGCAAAACAGACTTCTGCAAGCTCCTTCAAGGGCGACCGGCTGGTTAGAGCAAGTGAGGTGTCAAATGAAACTGCAGACTTGTCCTAAAAGGAGCTTTTTTTTTTTTTTTTTAGCTAATTCTGACTTCTGACTTCCTGACTCCTTTCTTCGTCGCCAACTGCTTCAGCTGCTATTGTGCTATTTGCGACATTTGCTTGGACCCCACTCGCTGTAAAAGGAATTCTGTTAATACTTAATGTGTGTTCATATATTGTCCCCTTAAAAACATAGTAGGGTGTGTGTTGTGACCAGTGTGTGCATTTCGTTCAGTTACTACAATTACACAGTTGTAAATGAGTAAAGCAAATGAATTGAATAATTCTTTAATAGTTTAATAGCTTTAATAGTTGAGCTTATTTACAGTGAACAACGAGGACAAAAAGCAAACAAAATAATCCAAAAACAAAACAGTTGTTTGTCACCATTAATCGTCATCAAGGCGAAATGTTCCAATTAATTGTGATGCTGATTTGAGGTCATATCGCCCAGCTCTACACAACGTATAATATACTTAATTTACGAACAGGTTTTTGAGTGTAAGTGTGAGTGTGTGTGTGCGTGCCGCTACGCACCCTGCATGGCCTGTGCCAGGTTCTTGACAGCGTCTGGTCGGACGCTGAGAGCTGCACATTTTTCCAGTAAGACGGGAGGCAGAGTGTTGAACGTGTCCACGTTATCCACACAATCACAATTCAGGGAATCCATGAACGTACTGTTGAGATAAGAAAATGAATATCTTTGTATGTACATATGGTGATTTCAACAACTTTTAAGATGGCAAAGCATCTAAAACATCCCAAAAATACTAACATGAAGCAGTGATGACAAGCTACATGTGTGATATAATACAAGCATCTTTAATGGCAAAAAGTTCATGCACTTCATTTTAGTATGCGGCTATTTTGTTTTATTCATTTTTTAATTTCAAGGAGGCTTTTTATCCCAAAATGTATTTACTGATAATGATGTTCCTTTGTTATCTGTATACGACAAAGAAACTTAAACTATAAAAGTGTGTGTGTGTGTGTTCATGTATTTATCACATTGTGGGGACCTTTTTGTCCCCTAAAATCACTTTTATCTGTTTGTTTGGGCTTTGTGGGGACATTTGAGAGGTCCCCATGAGGAAAAATGACTTTATAGAAAATGTGCTTGTTTTATTTGAGAAACTAAAAGAGGTAAAAGATGTGCTTTTGGTTACTGAGGTTAAGGTTAGGGTTAGGATTAGGTGTAGAATTATATACATCTAGTCATTATGGGAGTCTATGGAAAGATAGATGGACCTCACAAAGGTAGTAATACAAGACTGTGTGTGTGTGTGTGTGTGAGAGAGATGGGGAACGTCAGATAAAGTAACTCTTACTCTAAGATCTGGTTCTTGTTTTCAATCTTCGCCATCACTTCTCGCAGCAGTTTGGCCTTCTCTTCACTGAGGGGAAAATAAGGATTAAATTTGTTTAAATCTCTCCTTTCATTCTCTATCTTTAACTAACATCCTGTAAAATACAAACAGTAAAATTTTTTGCAAGTTTTCAATTGTAGTTTTCTCAATTTGACAGCTTCTGCAATATTTGCACATTATTATTAGAGATGGGCCGATACCATTTTTTTATGTCCGATGCCGATACCAATATTGTAAATTTGGATATCGGCTGATACCAATACAAATCTGATACAGTCAGTCTTTTTTAAAACATAAAATAATGCTTTAAAATGTCTGAATACATCACTGAGATTATTCCTAAGCTTACAGAAATGCTTGATTTAAATACTGTTTTCCTAACTATAACAATGTAATAATTACACACGTATATGCTAAATTATTTGTTTAAAAAATTGTTAATTTAGATATATAAATAATTCTTCTTTCTTACTGATTACATTATAACATTATAAAATTGAAAAAAAAATTGATCAATTGAAAATAAAATACTGAAGTTTGTCATTTTGAACCAATTTGGCTTGTAAAATGAGCTGCTTTTGCAGTGAACTACATTTCCCACGATCCTCTGCGCGCCCCGGAGCCGCGTCACAATGACGCGCTGGGTGCACGTTCTAGGATAAACGGGAAAATCTAAATAAACGGCAGAATTGTGAGTAGAACGCTGGTTGTTGTGGTTATTTATCAGCTAAAATATGGTATTCTATGTGCCTTCTTCGTTCTTTGTAGACTGTAAAACTGGAACCACGTCATCTCAACTTGTCTCTGTATACTTGTATATAGCTGAGATGACAATAAAATATATATTTAACTTTGAAGTGGACAGTGTCTATTAGGGATCAGAAAATTACTGGCCAGAATGTCTGATTTCTGATTTGTGGTCTAGACGAATGTCCCATTATTTAACAATTTACTTGTTTAACCTTATAAAAATGACTGCTGGACTTTTTGTGTTAAAAGTTCTGCTGAAAAGTTCTCAGAATGCTAAAAAATATTATAAGTGAAGTTTTGTGTTGGAGCATTTGTTATTCTACATTTTGAAACTAATTAAAATTTTTTACATAAGACAAACAAGTATCAAAATATCATTTTTCATTCTCCTTGATCGCTAATAATCAGTACTGGTCCAAAAATACTCATATCAGAAGAGCACTAGTATCAATATTAATGCACATAATATAAAGTACTGATTACTGCTGACATGCAACACCTGAAAAATAAAAACAAACCCATTAAAGTCTGTCCTCTCTAAAAGGCAGCTGTTAAACCTGTTTCACATTGTTCAACCCAAAGTTATGCCCTTGTGCGAAAGCTGCCGACACTAAACACACCCCGTTACACTAGAGAGGTCTTCAGTGCTGCTAGAAAACACTTTGCTGAATGAGATGTTATGAAGGAGATATTTTGTGGTTGTGACCGACTGACCTGTAGAGTGATGAAGCCTCGTGAGTGACCATCGGCACCAACTTGGAGAACAAGTCCGGACCCGTAATGCCGGTGTCGGTCGGGTTGACGGGAACTGGCTTCACCAGTGACACACCTACACATAACAGATCAGTGCTGAAACACAAGCTGGATATTTGATCACATCTGAACAAATTAGTTTGATCACTGCAGATATCGAAATCACATTTCATTACAGCGATCAAATTTACTTCTGATCATAGCAGAGCAAAACTCCAATTGAAAATATGTTCAATAAAGACATCAGATCTGGGCTTTACCTTTCACTGCAGCCAGCGCGTCCACGTTAGGAACAGACTCGTGGTAGATGAAGTCGTTGTCCTTTTTAACCGAGTTAAACCTACAACAGCAGCACGCTTTCTGTAAGTAATTCCATTTGTGCACCATTCTCATAATGCACTCATTCGTCTAATTCATTCTATTATGTGTAATACAGGCTGTCGACTCTTACTTTCCACCAATCACATCCATGGTGAACCTCAGAGCGTCCTGCACCGAGTCCGGCTGACCCTGCGTGGAGTTAAATATTAATCAACCAGGAAGATGGCTGCACTTGTGTGCATGATGTGTGTGTGAAAGAGAGAGATAAAGTGTGTTACCTTGCCTTGCTTTATGGCTTCATTAAGTCTGTCAAGAGACCTCTGTAAGTACGCAACCTGATAAAGGCACAAATCAGTAAGTCAGTAACAACTCTTTAAGGACCAGAAAGTAGACTCATTCATCACCACTGTGTTATAAATAACCACCAACTCGTCACCTCCT
>JAVGVS010002702.1:0-10930 GCA_032718565.1 Distichodus sexfasciatus
GGGACAGAGAGAGAAGGAGAAAGCGATTCTGTGAATGTGTGTGTGTGCCATTCACAAGTCCAAAAGTGTAATAGTTCATTAGACAATAGGTTTTAATACCTGATAATTAGTTATTATAGTTATTAATAGTAACTATATTAATAATTTATTAGCTATTAATTATGAAGATAAACATTTATAATCCATAATCTATCTATTATCATTAATATACTATTGTTAACCTATAATAATATTATTAGTAGTAGTAGTAGTAGGGAGACTGCTTTTTTATTTAATAATAATGAATTTGTGATGAAAGTGTTTCTGGGATTATTTAAATTTTTTTCCAATGGAATTACTTTTTATTTGTTTAATTTAAAAATAATATTTTTCTTGTTCCTGAGATAATTTTTTCTTCTTCTTCTTATTATTATTATTTGGATTTTGGGCTTCTAAAATGTCACTACTGTAACGCTTCACAGTTTGCAGTGTTTCAGATTATTTTAAAACGTTGCTTTGAGCATTTACACGCATTATGTCCGAATGGAATTATTCCGATCTACTGTGTTCTATTCCATTGCGCTCTTTTCCTCCTTGAGTGAGACCTGACAGCAGGTCAGCTTAAAGTTTTTGCGTGGGTTTAGGAGCCAGCGGTCTGCTTTTAGTCTCTACGCTAAGTGGACACGGTGACAGGGGTGTGTTTGTTTGGAATAAAGTGAAGAGTGTGTGTGTGTGTGTGTGTGTGTTGTGTAACCCTGTTCCTCTTTCAGATCTCCTATTTTCTGCTGTCTGGAACATTCGGACAGACTGTATTTATAAACACAATGGCCGAGAGCTTCGAGCTCCGTTGCATTTCCCTGAGATCTCAGGTCCCACGATAAACTCAGAGCGCGGCTAAACAACTGTTGTGCGCTGGAAATGTAGCTAGTGGTTAAGTCGAAGAGCGTGGCGAAAACAGGACACTTTTTTTCCGGAATTTGACTCAAAACTCCGGGGTCACAGGCGAAAGTGGCGGCATTTTCAGGGCTGGAAGCGGTAATGACATCACAGATATTTATACCACAATATAATGAAAATGTGATGGATGTAATTCATGGAGGTGATGTTATTAATAACATTTTAACGTTCAATTTGGGGCAGCTCGTAGCGTAACGCTAACAGAGTTGGCCCCTGTGATCTGAAGGTTGTCGGTTCAAGTGCCGGACCGGTAAACGGTACCACTGAAGTACCCACGAGCAAGGTACCGTCCCGAATAGTGACTTGTTTTTTAAACATTGCAGTACCTATACTAACTTACACCAAACGGGCTGGTTATCGTTAGCGGCACACGATGTTTTGACATGCTAATACAATTTTTGCGTGCTTTTTTGTGTTATCCCACAGCCCTGAGCAAGAGACAATTTCGCAGGCTCCTGAAATATTTCCGCGTAAGCATGAGGTTTCTTGCTTGAACTTGAGATGTGTGATTACAACGTCAATTCTATTTTTACAGAATATAATCGGACTGTTTGATCAATGTTGTGCATTTCAGCTGTCACTAGGGGTGTAACGATACATCAATCTACATCAGTACCTTGATTCAATCATCAAAGAGTCCACAGCATCAATCCAAAATGAAAACGCTGATCAGACGTTCTTATTCAAACAGACTTTTCATTTAGGGGTCGTGATGGTGGTCCGGTGGTTAAGGTATTCGCCTCCAGAGCAAGAGGTCGTGGGTTGGAATCCTACCTCCAGCACTACTGTCACTGGGTCCCTGAGCAAGACCCTTAACCCCAAATTGAGAGTGTGGAATCAACATGAGATATCGCCTCACATCAATCGTTGACTCTGACTCGTAATCACATTGCACATGAATCGCTATAATATTGTTTTGTGATGAAAGCTGAGACTGATGGTTGCCAAGAAAAGAGGACATGGACCGTTAGAATCAGAACTGTTTCTGTTCAGAGCGAATTAAAGCGAAAAAACTCAAATTTGACAGCAATTCCTTTTTCCAACAGATAACATGGCAACAGATTCGAACCGAATGCAAAACTCCGAATCACAGCTAAACAGTGCGTTTCTAATCCGTACCACAAGCATTCAGTCCTTTACTAGCCTTTCCGTTGTAAACCACTGCTGGAGTTTCAATCGCAGCTCCCCACGTCGGCGGCAAATTTGGACGAGGTGTGAACGAGTCATCATGATTTGAAAATGAAAAAGAAAACATCACACGGCTCCCAATGTGTAAAACAGCAGCAAAGCCCTTGTATTTCTCTTTCATCCTCAAAGTGCGAAGACAGTTTGTATGACAGCTCGGTTGGCAAATGAACTGCCAACCTGCCAACTGTGGTTATCAGCGTCAAAGCCACAAGGGAAATAACCTCCAGTTGGCGGGCCAGCTGATCTGAGGACAGTTGGCTTTGCTGCTTTCTGAACTCGACGAGTGCAAATCAGAGGGCCGTGGACTGATTTCAGGTCAGCACGCGTTCTGCGCAGTACAGATCTTCGCAGGTCTCCGCGTGTTGTCCTGACACCGTAAATTTGTCGGGCTTCCTGTTAGGTGCCTAGTAAGCACAGGAAGTGAGGTTGAAAATGAAAATGTGCGACTGACTTTTCATTTGTTAAACAGATCCACAAACACGCACACGCACACACACTCACGAAGGAAAGTGAAAAACAACAGTTTTGGCTTTAAATGTGTTAATCACAACAATTGATTGCGATTAATCACAAGTTTTAAATACCTGAGCAAATGTTGACAAAAAATGTTGAGTTAAAAAATTTTTTTTACTGTTGCATTCGGGATTAAATCTGCAAGTGATCATTATATATAATACATAAACACCTTAAATGTGCTGATGAAATAGCTCACAAAATCTGAAAATTTAGTTTGGAACAAAGTGTCATCAGAGTGTCGTGAATATAAAAAAAAAATCACAGTATTTCTACAAAACTTGTGAGTGAATGTGTGTTTGTGCGTGTATATGCACTCGATCCCTCTTCCACCGTGCAAACGTGCCCCGCTTCGTTCCTCCTGCTCCCGGATCTTCTGGATCTTTCACATGACCCGTTAATGCCGTGACGTTGGCCTGCCTACAACGCAAACACGGCTAACGAGCGAACGCGCCCCGCTCAGGCCTCCTTTACAAGCCTGGCCATTGTTGCCCTTCCGCTACACACTCCCTCCGTCTGGGGAAGCCGCCTTAATGCGCTCTCCTGAATTATAGCGCACTTTGCCCCCGAGTGGCCCGGACGGATTTTTTTTATGACGCTGGCAAAGCCAGTGGGTTCGCTTCTGTCGTCCCGTGTTCGCGTTGGGCAATAAATATTCCGTTTGATTTTAGCTTAAAGGATTTTACCAGGTAAAATAACAGAATCCAGATATCTGGAAATGCTGATATTGGCGCAGCGGGCGATAAAATGATTGCACCCATTCACTTTTATTAATTCTTAAAAGAACAAGTCCAGCCCCGAAAGGCACAAGAGAGGAAAAAAGTATGTTTTTTAAGAATAAATTTCGAGAACGTATTGCGTCAGCGTGTGAGGTTTTGGCATGAGCATGGGATGTTTTGGCATGTGTTTTTGCCTGAGCACGAGATCTTCTTGCATGATATTTTTTCTTCTGAGCACCAGATGTTTTTTGTGTGAGCACCAGATGTTTTTGCATGTGCACAGGAGGTTTCTGCATGAGAATGAGATCTTTGTGCATGAGATGTTTTTGCATGAGTGCAATCACAGTCGATACATAAAAACAAGAAATTTTGTGCTCATGAATTTTTTTAGGCCGTATGCCAAAAGTCTGACTTGAGAGATCAAAATCCCTGCCAGATTTTCCTTCTAACCCATCAAATTGAGTCTTTTCTTTTGACGCACTAATTTTATCATTTAATATTTAACGCTTCGAGCCACCACCTCTAATTATTAGCGTTAATAACACAAATTAGCCCTCAAAACGGAATTTTTGTTCCTTTCAGTAAATGTGACAGAACTGTTACTTTCCAAAGCTGAACTTTCCCCCTCTCTCTGTCTGGACTTTGACTTTTACAAGGTTTTCTGCAGATAAACATTCTATACATTTAACCCTTTCATGCGTCATGTCCACTTCAAACTCAACCTCTGCTTTCAGACTTTCACTAATGTATTGAAGTAAGTCAATCACAACTTGTGCACGAAAGGCTTAAAGGCTCATGTGCACCTGTGCGTTGTGGACCCCGCGTTCCCGTGAGCCCCTGCGCTTTGAGGCCGCGCTGTTCTCGCCCCCGCGGCAGGTTACGTAAACCGATAAAGCGCTTTATGCCGCCTTTATATAACAACGGAACTCCGAAAAGCCTGAGCGGCCGTCCGGGTCCAAAGTCTGAACATTAACTCCTCGTAAGTAGCATTTATCAAAACAGACTTTAAACCGGGGAGCCGGAGAGCCTTGTGTGTGTTTTCTTTTTGTTTGTTGTTCCTTCTCTTTTACAGTCGAGTTACTGATCAACTCTTTAAGATGCCAGCAGCCTGGACTTAGCCTGTTTCTCACACACAGATTAATGAGCCTTTCTACTGCTAGGCCAGAAACAGGTTGCTTCTGGCCAAACGTGTTTCTTTTCTTTTGGAGTTGATAATCATAGCTGATGCTGCACTGCTGGCTGCAAAATCCTTTCAAAATACTGTCTAATATAAGGGTCGAGCGTTTATCGCGTTTATTGATATTAGGCATTTTGCCGATTATCGGTATCTGTGTCTCATTTTGACCACCACCGATATTGAGTGCACTACAAGGTGCACTACTGTGGCTCCACTGCCAACTCCTCTCTCCGTGCCGTTTGCTCTCGACTCGCTGCTTCATTCAGTTAATATCCCGACCACAACAGTCTCTGATTGGCTATACGTCACACGAGTAGCAGCCAATCCACGCCGAAGCCTTGCCGTCACTCACACGAGCGCAGCGTGAAGCTCCGAGAAGGAGAAGAGGACTGAGGAGGGTGTCACCTGGGCTTGATGTTTATAAAATTCTACATTTTGACAGAGATTTTCCTCTTCTTCTTGCATACCGGTTCCAAATAGCGGTTGTCGGCCCCGTTAACTAGCAATAATGGGTATCGATATTGGCCCTGAAAAAAAAAAAAACTATATCGGTCGACCTCTCCTAGTGTTCGGTTCAAAAGGATTTCAGTTACTTCGGAAGACGAACAGCGTTTCCTTTTGTTTAGTTTTTCGCAAAAACCCAACCCATGAAGCGCAGCTCCTTAATCGCCAACGTTTCCTTCTCTTTATCCTTATGTCTTTATCTTCCTTTCCCCGGTCCTCTATCTTTTTTTGGGGGGGGAGTGGGAGGGTTACAGGCTCGATCCCGACTCGAGATGTTCCGCATATACTGTATATTCCTGGTCCATTATCAGGGATTAGAGTGTAATTCCGTTTCATTACTGCACCCAACAACTCATCTCTCGACAATACCTTTTGTCTCGACTTGAACAGACTTGACTGCAGAGACGAGAGAGAGACAACCTTGCCTCTGTGTGTGAGTGTCTGTTCTTGTACCTGCTACGAGGTGAGAACCAAAATGAGTTTTTAACCAGCAGAGTGAGGACATTTTTGGGAAGTGAGGACTTTTTTTAGTGGTCCTCACTTCTTTAAACTGCTTTTACAAAAAAAATACAAGTTTGTTTGCAAAACTAAAAGTGTAGAAAGATTAGCTTTTGGTTACTGAAGTTATGTTTAGGGTTAGGTGTAGTATTATTTAGATACAGTAATATAGAAGTCGGTGGAGGTCCTCACTACTATATAAGTACAAGGGTGTGTGTGTGTGTGTGTGTGTGTGTGTAGCAGGGTTGGGCAATTGATGGAAAAATGAATCGAAGCAGACTTTCAGAACTACTAACTGACATAATATTTCCCATCATCCAAAGACATATATAAAAACATATGTACAGTACTGTGCAAAGGTTTTAGGCAGGTGTGGAAAAATGCTGTCAACAAAGAATGCTTTCAAAAATGGAAGTGTTAATCATTTATTTTCATCAATCAACAAAATGCAGTGAATGAAGAAAAGAGAAATCTAAATCAAATCAATATTTGGTGTGACCAGCCTTTGCCTTCAAAACAGCATCAGTTCTTCTAGGTTCACTTGCACACAGTTTTTGAAGGAACTCGACTGGTAGGTTGTTCCAAACATCTTGGAGAACTAACCACAGATCTATAATCCTATAATCCTACAAAATAATATAATGACTACAAAATAATATAATGACTATAATCCTACAAAATCCCTGACTTTGTGCAAGTGTACCTATAAGAATTGATGCTGGTTTGAAGGCAAAAGGTAGTAACACCAAATCTTGATTTAATTTAGATTTTTCTTTTGTTCACTCACTTTTTGTTTTTAAATTGATTTTTTGTAAATTGATAAAAATAAACAATCATTATTTATATTTCTGAAAGCATTCTTTGTTTACAGCATTTTTTCACACCTGCCTAAAACTTTTGCACAGTACTGTATATATACTGTACATAAATCCACAGACGCATCCTGCCACTTGTCTGACTTGCACAAGCCCACCTCCTCCTCGTCCTCCTCCTCCTCCTCTCATCCCCCTCTCCCCTCGCCCTCGAGACGCGAGGCTGGAGAGGCCGCTAAACCATCACCGTCTGCAAGTCTCAGCCGTCTGCGTCTGCGTGAATGTGGTTTTTGGAGAGAAGGAAGTCCAGCCACTCAGATCTTATCTCCATCCAGCATCTGAGACCAGCCAGCGGAAGCCAGACCTCACTGAGGCAGAGAAAGAGAGCGCGAGAGAGAGAGAGGGAGGCTGAGTGGTGAAAGGCCCGAAAATTTCTGTTCTTTGAAAAATAAAAACAAGAACGGCAAAGAGGTGAACTGCCGTTTAACACGCACAAACACTGACACACCGCCACCAAGCCGTCTTCGTAGCCACAGGGTTGTTACAGTGGTTGTTATGTCGACTGACTTTCGATTTATGTAACATTTAAATTATGAAACTGTATTGTAATCAGCTGCTGTAAAATTTCCAGCATTTTACACCATTTCTTTTCTGAAAGACAGGCTTTACGTCTACACAACTTGTGTTTTCAAGTCATTTCTTCAGAGTCACCAATTCGAGTCCCAAACTGGTAAAGGTACCACAGAGGTACTCTTGAGCAGCGCTGGGCACATCAAAAAAGTAATTAGTTATAGTTACTAGTTACTTCTTCCAAAAAGTAACTGAGTTACAGCATTATAAAAGTAACGAGTGACCAGGGAAAGTAACTTATGAATTACATTTTTAAAAAATGTTCAAATATATCAAAAATGTGGATCCCCCTCCCTGCTTTGATGGAAATTTAGCTGTATGTTCAATTATTTGTAATCACACTGACTATTAAATATGTGTAATTAATGAAATAGACACTTAAAATAAATAAAAGTCTAAATATAAATAAAATCCTACATTTTTAACAGAAAACACAAATCTACACTATTCTAATATCGCTGTGGGACAATGTGAGACACCTATCAAATTTAATATATCATTGTAGATTTGGTCATTACTATGTATATAACAGTAGAATGATAAAACACAATAGATGTTTTAGGACGTTTCATATTTATTGCACATCAACAGGCCGCAACTGGCGATCAAACAGGTGTCAATTAAATTGTGCTTGTACTCTACCTGAGCCAATCATCATCCCCTATGCGGTCGTCTCGCCCCTCACCAAAGAAAAGAAAAAAGCCTTGCCGCTCCTGTAGCTGAGAGCTTGGTCGGACGAAAACAGCTTAATAACAGTAACGCGCCGCATGTTATTGTCAATAACGGTAACGCCGTTGTAACGATGGAGACAGTAATTGGGTAGATTACCCGTTACTGAAAAATGACTTTTTTTCAGTAACGCTGTTAGTTTAACACCGTTATTCCCATCACTGCTCTTGAGCAAGGTACTGTTCCCAAGCACTGCCAAAAAGATGCCCACGGCTCCTTCGCGGATGGGTCAAATGCAGAGGTAGTTGGTAGCGGAACGGTTAGGGAGTTGGCCCTGTGATTGTTGAAGTTCCAGACCGGTAAAAGGCACCACTGAGGTACTCATGAGCAAGGTACTGCTCCTTCATGGATGGGTCAATTTCAGTGGTCTTGGGGAAGTTTGTAGTGTAACGGTTCGGGAGTTGGCCTCGTGATTGAAAGGTCACCGGTTCAGGTCCCGGACGGGTAAAAGGTACCACTTAGATACTCATGAGCAAAGTACTGTTCCCATTCACTGCTGAAACACTACCCACTGTTCCTTCATGGATGCTGAGAATGCAGAGGTCTTGGGACAGTTGGTAGTGTAACGGTTCAGGAGTTGAACACATGATCGGATGATCATCGGTTCAAGTCCCGGATCGATAAAAGGTACCACTTAGGTACTCATGACCAAGGTACCATTCCCAATATGAAGAAAATTTGACGCAATCACTGGTTCCACCTTCTTTGGGTTCCAAAGGACGACACTCACGGCAAAAAATACAGAATTAAACATCTCTCATTTAGACAAAACTCCAAATCCCATGATCAATCCCCAAACCCACACCTTGCTCTTGAAGCGTCTCCAAAACGCTCTGACCCCTCGTCCAGGGACAAGGAGAAAGAAAAGAACGGCCAGCCGAAAGAAAGAGAGAGTGAGTGAGAACGAGAGCGAGGCAGCGAAAGTAAACAACGCGAGAAGTAATCTGAGCTGTGTCTGTCAACACGGCACGCTAAATAACAGTTTTCTGAAAACACACACACACACACACAGCCTGGCTCTGGTGCCAAGAACAAGCCCACAACGCTGTAATGAGGGTTTCCTCTGCGATATTATTTGGAGCCGGTGATGACATTATGGCGGATCGTTGTGGTACACAATCGCACCGAACCACGCACTCGAACTCTCTGAACCGGGGTCGGGACGAAGCTGCGATATCGGTAAAGACGGTAAAGATTCTATCCTTTATATCTGTAGCACACACTCAAGAACGCGCCCCACATTTTTGAGACAATGTTCAAAGAATTTTTGGTTTTGGTACTGCGGCGTTTACATTACAGAAAGTACAGTGAACGTGACTCAACAGTGCCGCTCTGATCTTATCTCATTTGGCACGAAAAAGTGACGCGAACTTACGGAAATGATTGCACACCGCCAGAGCAATGACTAGAGGACCTTAACCAGAGAAACCAGACCTTAGTGAGTTTTGAGCTCCTACCTTGCAGCCATTTGACTTCGCCTTTGGGTACACCTGGAACCTTAGAAAAGCAATGGTACTCGGCTACGGTACGCTACACAGCAGAATGGGTTAAGGCTTTCGTAGTCACGGTAACGCTTTTAAAAGAGTATCGTAGGCCTGAGCAAGTGGGTGATTTTTTCCATGATTTAGGCTGTCCTAAACGTAACTAAAGCCTGTAACTAATGCTTGGCATCTTTAAAAACGCAGACACAGTTGTTAGACTCGTTTTTCCTGCACAAAAATTTGTGAAGTTGCTTGAATGCTTTACAAAAGAGAGCTTAGAAATGATATTTATGGCAAATCTAAAAGCAAAATTAAAGCGAGCTCCAATCACATAACTGGCTTTAATACCAAAACACATAACGCTTGTACAGCTTTCTTGCAGTAATGGATTGATCGTTAAAAGTTTTAGTTTAAAAATAGATTAAAAAGATCAGAATTTTGAGTCGTATCGTAAGAGGGATGCACCGATCCAACTCTTTCAGTTCTGATAAGGATGCGATTCTTGGGCTTTGGGTATCGGCCGATCTCCAAGTACCGATCCGATACCAGTTGAATGAATAAGTTGTGTGTTTCTCTGTGAGGAGGAGACTGAGATTATTCTGTTACGCTTAAGGTAATACGTGACTTAAATCATGTTTAACAATGAAATAATTACACACCCATATGTATATGCTAAATGATATTAAAATAGCATCTCAAAAATTAATCATTTAAACACAGTTCTGTAATTCTGTGACGGTGCTGCGGCGCTAAATCCATCAGAGATTCCGAGTGGGATCTGATGTTGTTAAACGGTATAATTGCGTGATTTGATTTTGGGTTTGTCGTACGTTGCGTTGCTTGTTCTGCTCGTTGTCGTATCAATATGTAGGAATTAGCGTGAACGTCGAACAATAAACCAGCTTTACCGCAGTGCCGCTTCCCAGCATACGTAAACATAGAAAAACGTACAACAGAGATCAGCCCAATGCCACCGATACCCGATCCAGCTGTTTGAGTCGTTGTCGAAACCGATATTCCAGCCATGTATCGGATCGGTACATCCATAAGCATAAGTCAGGCCGAAAATTCTCGGCTATTATCCATCATAACCATAAAAGAAGAACTGAACCGTGTGTGTGTGTGTGTGTGTGAGAGTAAGTGTGTGTGTGTGGGAATCTTATTGTATCCGTCAGCACCCACTCGGCCTCGGCATTGTGTGCCTGTGTGTGTGTGCCTGTGTGTGTGTGTGTGTGTGTGTAATTGATTATGGGTTTTGGGGTTGGGGTTGGCAGTGCTGTGCCATGTCTCATTTCTGTCAGATTTATAATGGCTTAGAAGGAAAACTCCTGTAATCCAACATCGCTCACTGTCAAACCGGCTCGCCACAAAGAGACTCCAAAGACAAACAAAGCTAATGCATAATAATATGTTGGGGGATCAGGCCGTCTCCACTCGCTCTCTCTCTCTCGCTCTCTTTCTCTCTCTCTCACACACACACACACACACACACACACGCTCACTTTCTCTCTTTCCATCTGCATGACTTAAGTATACATGTTTGTCCCTAACTAACCCTGTTGTTTTGTTGCGAGTAGGTGGGCGAGTGTCACGTTATTCCTTTCCATCATCTGGTAAACACTGCACTGCATCATCATCATCAACGCGCTTTCTCTGTCTTCGTTTAGTGACGACTCGAGACCGAGAACTGACCAATCGGGATGCAGTACTAACATGCCATCTTATATATATATACATATATAT
>JAVGVS010002703.1:0-10928 GCA_032718565.1 Distichodus sexfasciatus
TCATAACATAAATACATTGGACTATGTTA
Organism: Distichodus sexfasciatus; assembly: GCA_032718565.1. Classification (NCBI taxonomy): domain Eukaryota; kingdom Metazoa; phylum Chordata; class Actinopteri; order Characiformes; family Distichodontidae; genus Distichodus; species Distichodus sexfasciatus. Next base: position 30 of record JAVGVS010002703.1, read on the forward strand.
TATAGAAGCTGAACAGTTTTCTGGACGCACACACATGTAATAAATCTCTCCAACTGTAGAGGAAGACAGAAGACTCTGCTGTGCTCCCTGTTGTTTCATGACGACAGTTCCACTGGATCCTTGTGTGTACACCAAACAAACAGAGAACAAGAAGCAGTGAGAGAGGAGAAAGTCAACACTGGAAAGGAGAAGAGCCTACATGAATATTTGCTGTTAAGGCATTAACTGGAGGTTTACATTTTTCAACTTCTTACAGTTTCATGCAGATGAGCTCACCATGTTGGACACACTAAACGCCTAGGTAACACTAGAACAGCCAGCAGCTTTAAGGGAGTGTGCAGTGGTGGATATTAAACGTGGCTTAGTGGTAGTCCTGAGTGAATCTTATCACAGACTTCGATATTTACAATGTGGTGAATGCAGCAACCATGATGGTGTCCAACCTAAAAAGCACCACTAGAAGGAGCTCACACATTCCATCATACTGACCACTGTACAGTAGTTACGCCGAGATATCTGCTCATAATAGTCGCCAGAGAGACGATCGTGTCCCTGTTAAATACATCTACAACTTATAATAACAACTCTACAGCTCACCGTGGTAGCAGAACATCTTTATTGATAATCCATCACAAACTATACAGTAAAAAGGGTTGTTTCGAGAGCAAGTGTCCAATCATCTCACTTGATAACTCTAACCTTGACAATACTCTTTGTTGTCTTTGTTAATTTCTTGGCAGTTTGTTTTATATTTTTAAAAGAACATATTAATGACTATTAATATTTTAGCAATTATTACAGCTTTTTGTGGTTTCAGCATTTCAAGTAGTGGTCAACACTGTCCCTTTAATGTAACTATTTGTGTTTCATAATCAACATATAGTGTGTGGGTGTGTGTGCACGCGCATCCTCGGGCAGCAGTACGGCGCGTGAGTATCGTAGCTCCATGCCAAACTAAAACTCTTTGTGGCAAGCTAAAACTTAACACCGCGCCCGTTGTAACTGCCATCGTCAATGCAGCGGAGGAAATAAGCTTTGGACAACTAGTACTAAGCATGTGCCTAGTTACAGTACTACAATCAGCTTTTAAGCAAGCCCTAGTGGTCGCGTTTACAAACAACGGCAGCAAACCCATGACCCGTCCCTGTTCCGCAACCATCGGAGTGAGGATATCTCCTTTGAGTTCAACAGTTTCGTACGGCATGAATGGAAAAACTTTGAGATCCAAGAGAGACACTTCAGGAAATTATTGGATACCATGTTACTCCAAGAAAGAATTTACTTCGCATGGTCCGGAGATCCAGCGAAGTGGAGTAAGGTTGTGTCCATCTTAATCAGAGTCTTCTTCCACAACGGAACATTTTGAGTGACGCCCACCAACGGAAAATAATTTGGATTACCACTACTGAAATACGTGTCATAAATCCTGAAAAAGTTTCCTCTGAGCGATAAATATCCGACGGAATTCACCTACCTATCCTACCTATGGCAGCATCACAGGTCAAAGGCTATCGGCATAATTCTCAATAATAGCACTTTCCTTTTCCTCCACCTACTGTCAACGACACCAGTGAAGTGTATAAGTATTGTATGGCCAAATGCCAATCACTTCCGTCTCCACCACTGACCACGCCCCCTTGGTCCACTAGTATACAGACAGCTGTTCCAGCTTATGATCCATCCACTGCTAATTTCACCCTCGATGAAGTTGATAAGGTCTTAACCCACCTGCCCAATAACAAAGCCAGTGGATATGATGGGATGACATATGAGATCCTTAAGGCCACAAAACCTTGGTCTACCCAAATGTTGACCAATATATTTAATATCGGTTTGATAAATGGAAAGGTGCCAGAGTCTTGGAAGGAGGCGCTTATTTATAGAATACCAAAAAAAAGACATGGAGAGATATTTCTCTCCTCCCCACTGTCTACAAGGTTTTGATGAAATGCCTACTTGACCGTATCCTACCATGGCTTGTGGATGCAGACATTCTGTCACCCAAACAGAAAGCCTATATAGACAGATAAGGTATGAATGAGCATGTGTTTTACTTGAAAACTGGGATTGATGACTTTAAACATGAATCGTGCAAACTCTATATCATTTTTTTTTTTGGATTTTAGAGATGCTTTTGGGACATTACCTCATAAAATGATGCTTGGTGCATTGGAGGAAATCCATATACCGCAGCCCTTTGTGAACATCATAACAGATGTGTATAAGGGATCTTTCTTGCAAGTCATCTGTGGAAAGCAACTTACAAAGCCAATACCTCTGAGGGTAGGAATTAAAACAGGCTGCCCCTGGAGTGCCGTGAACTTCATCTTGGCCACCAACCAGCGGTTGAAATGGCTCTGCCAGTGTGCACCACCGCAAATAAGATCCCCAAACACTGTTCAGGGGTATGCTGATGATGTTCAGGTGTCATCTAGGGATGAAAGTGTAATTACCAACATGCTGGCCCGGACAGATGAATTTCTGCAATGGTCAAAATTAGAGGTTAAATCCACCAAATGTGCAGCATTTTATGAATGACGCAGCAGTGTCAACCTCTGGTACAAGTCCAAATGTGACAAGTCCCCCTCTTTTACAGTTATGGGACAGCCTATAAAAGTCTATACACGTCATGAGACATACACCTATTTAGGCCATAAATTTGACATTGCAGGTGAGTGGGGTGAACAGGTACAGGAGCTGTCCTGTGACTATAAGAACAGAATCTCTCTGATTGATTCCTCCCCACTACCTGTAGTAATGAAACTAGAGGCCATCAGGGAAGTGGCCCTAGCAAAAATATACCGCTTATTTGCAAATGTTCACATTCCGCAAAATGTCCTTAAGGACCTGGACAATAAAACAGTTGAGGCCGTCAGGAAATGGCTGGGACTGAACTTGCACACCACACGGGATATTATCTTTCTGTCGTATAGGGAAGGGGGGTGTGGAGTCCCAAATGTGGAATGGACCTATACCGCAACAAGGCTGATGCATCTCAACAGCATGCTCAACAACAATGATGCTGCAGTCAGAGAGCTAGCGAGAGCCTCCCTCCTGTTGGACCTTAGGAAGAGATAGGTTCCTTTGGCCACAGCCAACCAAGACAGCTTCCTGGGCTATAAGAGGAAAAACAATGGTAGTTAATCTAAGATGGGCAAAAGAAAACACTTACACTGTACCAGGACCATCTGATGCAGTGCTCACAGACCCATCTGTTTTTGTAGAGCCCACTGTCTGCTATAACGGATCACAACATATACTCCGGAACACAGCAGCAAGAAGAATTCTTCTCAACATTAAACAGATGGCGACAAAACAACACTGTAGTCATGGACTATAAAGCACTGTTGTAAGTCGCTCTAGATAAGAGCGTCTGCTAAATGATGTAAATATAAATGACTGGACTTAAATGCAGGAAAAGTTGGCATCCCTTGATTTTGCTGACCACTCTGTTTCTCACTCGATGTATAGAAATGCTGCTGTAGGGGAGGACATTCTCTGCTTCACAGTCAAGGCCAGATTACAGGTATTACTGACCAAATACAATCTGGCTGTCATGGGGTGTGCGGTTGCGGTGAGGAGAAGGGAAGGGAACGAGGACGCTGTTGCAGGCAAGTGAAAAGGGTTTATTGTAGGACAGGTAACACAACGGGGAAAAACAAGTCCAAAACACACAAAACCAAAAACAAAGTATCAAAGGAAAGGTGAGGCCCATGCTCCCAGTTGTAGCCGTTGGGGGTGATGGAGCAGAACCTCCTCGAGTAAACCGGAACAAGCGTAGTCCTCCCGCTTGAAGACTCGGGAGGCAAACAAACAATGGCCCAGACTCTGTAGCCTCCAAGGCCGTCTGGCCAGCCGGGGAAAAACACACTGAGAGTCACGAGCCTAGGGAGAAAACACAAGAGAGGGACGTGAGTGAGGTGAGACCAGAGGGTAAGCCAAAAGGAGAACAAAAACCAAACCGGAATCAAAAAGGGGTCCAAAGTCCAAACGGAGGGAAACAGGAAGGGTCCAAGGTCCAATCGGGAGAGAAGGGCAGGAAGGGTCCAGGGTAATCCACAATGGTCACGACGAGACAGGAACAACCACACACAATGTATGAGGGAGACAGACTCAGAGACACTTGGGTTAAACTGGCTTAAATAAGAGCACAGAACTCAACAAACGACTGCTCTCACCAATCTCAAACTCAAAGCAGAACGAAACACAGCTGAACTCAATAATAAGCGTGGGAGTGTTCTACACAGATTTTAACCTACTAGGTAGGGAACACGCAGTGCATACAACATACCAGGAAGTAGGGTGCGCTCTAAACAGAGAGTGAACTACTCGGGAGGGCACACGAAGTGTGGACTCATAACCTAGAAGTGAGGAGCAAGCTAACACAGAAAGCTAAAGCTAACCCGAAGAGACATGAGGAGCAAACACCCATACACCACAGACACACCACACCAGAAGTGAACCCAGCAGACAAGAGACAACACACAGACACTTAGCTGGGTTCACGGTGGCACGGTCCCGTCGAAGTTGGGCGGGACCGTGACACTGGCGTTATGGTACCCTGAAAAATATCACCTATACTGCATAATGCATTCTGACAATGACCTGTACCTAGAATGTTGCACATATTGTAAATGGCTGTAGCATGTACAAAAGACTCCACACTGCACGTCATGACCGTATTGTTAATCTTATTGCCAGTACTGTTAAAGAACTCTTTCTGGACAATGTGTCTGTGTAGGAACACTCACGCATAGTGCCAGATTGTTTCAACAGCACTGATGATGTGTTTTGTAACATCCCTAACACCCCTGATATTGTGTTTATGGATAACAACAGAAAGCAGGTGATGGTCCTCGAGATAGCGTGTGATTTGTATATGGACATGGCCTTTCATGATAAGATGACCAAGTACCAACCCATACTTGCAAAGATCAGTAACCTAAGCTACTCTTGTAGGTTGATAGTACTGATATTTGGCAGTTTGGGACTTGTTCACAAACTAACTATTAGTGGGTTACAACTGGCAGGGCTAACTAAAGAAAAATCTAAACAGCTGGAAATATTTTGTTCTGTGGCAAAAGGCAGCCTTGCTGTGTGGTGCAGACAATGTTTTTTGCACCCAAGATTGTCAAAGTAGTAATTCATCTCTGAAAAATATTTGAATCCTATCTAGAGAAATGTAATTGGTGGGTTCAAACAAAGAATTAAAATGTGTGAGAGAGATTTGTAGTAACAGAAGTGTGTTGAGGTGCTTAGAGCAGGACGTGATTAAAACAGTAAGTAGATCAGAAGGTGAAAGTGAAAGTAACTTATTCTTCTCTTTCTGCTCAATATCGTAGCCAGGTTTACTTAAAATATACAAACAATATGTGGAAAAATCTGAATCTCGTTTATACTGTTCTGCATCATGTAGTCGTAGGAGCAGGATACAATATGAGCCGATCTGAAATGTGGACGAGCTTCAGCTAAACCAGAAAACAGTCTTATATGAAGAAGAGCAAAGGTAAGAGGAGTTAGCATCGTGCTAACGCACGTGTCTTCTTCATGTTGAGCATATGAAGGCTTTATTAACAGCAAGAAGGCAAAGATCTCACTTGTGTTCTTGTTTAACGTGTTTCTGCACAAGAACGAACTGAACACGAAACAGAGAATTGTGAAGGATGGGAAAGATGCCTCCTTGCAAAAATGGTCCAGAGCCTGGGGTGAACTGGGACAATGTATCCTCACAAATGTCAAGAGAGGCTGGTTTTACTGTTTCCTCCAACTTAAGTAGCAAGTTATTAACCCGGTGAAGTATAGATATTGGACATTTTTAATAAGGACGATGATGCAAACTGACCAATCACATTCCTCCAGAACAGTTATGTGTGTGACATGGAGATGCAGCAGTGTCATTTTGAGTTTCTAATACAGTTTTTCTACCAAATCATGATTTCCTTGAAGAAAAGGAAAAATCTCTGACCTACAGATTGACACCTTCCTCATTCTCGCTTATAACAGCACTCTGTCATGTTGTCCCGTCAGCCTTTCTAGGTTATGACCTTCAAATTTTCAACTTTACTTATTAAGCTGGCTGGGTGACAAGAGGGAACAAGGTGTATTGTGCATACGTTATTATACTATTATTGTTATTTAGAGTCTACAGATCATCTACCGATATAAAGAGGATCAACGTGGCATTGGCTTTGATGTGATATTTCCTCTTACAAAACTGATGCTAGCTGAGGCTGGTTATTACATAAGGTTTCTTCAGACTTTGCAACATCTCTCTCTGGCTAATTCATGTGGCTGATGCAAGGTAAAACTCGGTTTAAAAAATAACACAGCTTCCAAACTCACCAACCTACGGACCCATCGCTGACCCAACAACAACCTGATATTTTTTAACTTCCTCATTGCTTCTTCTATGAAAAAGGAATGCTGGGTAAAAACGAGCCCACAAGCCCCTGCTTACACAAAGTCTTACATGAAGCGTGTATATGTTATTTGTGTGTGATCTCACAATGTCTTCAGCATCATGTTACCAGACAAAAGTAGAACACTTTCAACCTCCCCAGAAATAACATGATGCTGAAGACATTGTGAAAATCTGAACCTTCTGATTCTCTCTCTCTGCTTCTTTACAGTCAATCAACTTGAACCTACAGACTAGAGACGAAGAGAAAGATGGCAACTGCAAGCAGCAGTAAGTGAAATATTTTGGCAATATATCTTTATATCATCCAGAAGCTATTATCATAAACATCAGGAGATAAAACAGATACTTCAAGTAATTTTTCTGTTGGTGTGTTTATTTTTGGCATCTTATATGTGCTTATATGGTTTTTAGGAGTTTGTATGGGGTTTTCTGTCTTTGTGTAACAGTTTTGTGTTCCTGTGTGTGTTTATGTGTTCATGTTTGTGTATGTTCATTTGGAGTTTGTGTGATTTGTTTTTCTGTGTGAATGTGCGTGTAAAAGTGTTTTGTTGTATATTTGTGTGTGTTGCATCTTTGGTGTTTATGTGTTTCTACTTTGTGTTTGTATTTGTGTGTTTATTGTTTGTTTGGGCATGTTTTTATATGTGTGAGTGTCTTACTGTTTGTGTGTTTTCCCTCACAGATGAGTTCAAACTCATTGGCCCCCGGGGTGTAGAGCGCTACCTTCCCTCTGCTGCCACTCTCTCCTGTCGTCTGTCTCCTGGAGTCAGTGCTGTAGACATGGAGATCAGGTGGTTTAAAGGGACCGACTGTGTTTGTCTCTATAAGAACAGACAGGTGACAGAGGGGAGCGACTACGAGGGCAGAGTGAGTCTGTTCACTAAGGAGCTGGAGAGAGGAAATATCTCCTTACAGCTGAGAGACTGCACAGATTCAGATAGAGGAGATTACCTGTGTCAGGTCACCAATGGAGACAGAACAGAGGAGCTTACAGTATATGTGGGTGAGTATTACAGAGCTCCACTGAACATAAACTCAACACCATCATCAGCATCTCATCTCAGAACATGAAAGACAGAAATGAGAAACACAGACATTGTGAATTCTGCACTACTGAGATAAGTGAGGTACAGAATACAGGGGACAAATGTAGTTAATGAGGAGTGAAGGGCAGATGGTGTATTTCTGTTTAAAACTGTTTACTAATCAGTGAAGGATGAAAAACTCAGAGATCCGATATGAATATTTCTGATCAGTAAGTTTACTAGAGTGGAAAACAAAGAGACTTTAGCAAGTATTCTAATTAGAAATCATGTAGCAGTTTTCTCATACTGTTTGATCTGACATGATGTTCACTTCTCTTGTTTTACACAGATTATTGGGTAAGTAAATATCTCCACTAACTCCTGCTACTGATGGTAATGTGTGATTAGTGTCTACTTATCATATGTAGAAAACTGTAACCCAGATGCTGGACAGAATTATAACACAGAGCTTGATGTGATAATGAAAGACTCACTCAACTGAGGTTGTTTTGACTTCCATCTGCCAGCTTCCTTCAGACAAAGCAGCTGTGAATAATCCTACTGCGCTGCAGAAATGTAGAACCAGTGACAGCTACAGAAATTCAGCCATTTACAACTACACCAACTCTCTCTCATTTTTTCTCTTTGCTCCTCTTTCTCTTCTCTCACACACACTCAAACTCACAGCCAAGGTGTATGTTAGGCTGAAAACTCTTTACTGGAATGAACAAGTCTAACAGAGTAACACAAGTTAAACACACACACATCATGAAATGACGGCAACCGGACAACAGACTCCTGGATGGGGCTGTTTTTAATAGACTAACAATCAAATGAGGGGCATTACACGTAATATTAAATAGTTTCAGATATTAAACATGGTCTATGATGTAGATTTAGTCCAGCTTACTTTACTCACACACTCCCCTTTATCGTCTCAGCTCCAAATCACACACAGATCACAGACAAGGCCTTTCACACAGCTGCCTGATTCTGCTGTCCTAGTGGCTACTGTTCACACTAGAGCGTGGTAATGCTGATTATTTCAACTTTTCCACTGGGCTTCATCTGATTCTTTTACCGTCTGTCCACATCACACTGTCTTACTGTGGCATGGTCCAGGGAGAGACTTGCACACTGAACAGAGCTAGGAGTGTTTCACAAACACACACTCACCACACAGCACTCATCTAGCTTTTATTCACACACACACCGCACATTACAATGCAGAGCTAACTGATGAGGACAGTGTGATCAACTTGAAGTTTCTCATCCTGCAAACATCTCTTGTCTCTGTTCAGCTCTTCTACTCATGTAAGAGGGAAGCCCAGTTAAATAGTCCATTTTCTCTTCCTCTACTGTGGAGATCCACCACACATTCACTCATTTCTGCTGCTTTTCATAACAATGACTACAAGAAAGCTAAAGATGTTCTACAGTTAGGCTTAAATAATAATAAAAGACTCATTCATGAATCTTCTACCTCCTGTATCTGACATTAATCATGATAAGCACTTTCACCTGGTTTCTACCACTTTGTTTCTTCACTTATTCATTTAGCACAGGCATGTTCTTTTTTATTATTTATTTATTAATTAAGATTATAACTCTTAGCTTAGGTCTTATGTCCACATCGGTAGTCACTCCTGTTTCTGCTGTTTGATTTCTCAAAATGAATCATGATACATGACTATTGTGATAACAGCACAGTGTAATATTTTCAAATTTACTGTTTTTGATGCTTCTTGTAAAACATAATTCATTGTTGCACTGTTTACTGCATTAACTCTTTTTGATAAACATGTGGCACTCTGTACAGACATCTTTACACATTTATTATTCACTTCTTTACAGCATTTGAGGCCAGGTGAGTATGAATAAGACTTTTATCACCTTCATTAAAGCTACTTGTCTGTATTGTGTGTCCAGAGTCATTTACAGCTGAGCATCATTTCCACAGTGTAGTTCATACAACATACTGAGATGGCTGGGAGAACATTAGTCATGCTGTAGTTTGGAAACAAAGGCCAAAGTTGTTGAAGAAATGACCTGATATGACCTTCCATCATGTGAATCATGTCAAATCAAACTCATTCAGACTGACTAGCATCAATATCATCAGAAATGTGTGTGGAATTATTCATGATGTACATCATTTAATCAGCAGAGAGATGTGATTTAGACAGTGTAGACACCTGAATAGTGATTCATTAAATAAAGAATATTAGATGATAAAGGAATATATGTAAGTGGTCAGGTGCATCTGTTTCTTACAGAGGTACTAATAGGAGAATAATGATCTTCAAGAGAATAAGGCTTCTAACTGAGAGAATCAACAAGTTGAGTAGAAAGAAAAGAGGAGGAAGACAGTACAGATGACTAGAGCTAAAACCATACAACACACAAGAGAACTTCTACATCTTATTATTACTCATTTACATGTAATGTTTTATTCTCTTTTTTATTTGTCTGTGATCTGATTCTTTTCATCTTCAAGTCATTGTCTATCAGGTGAGTTGAAGTTATAAGTATGAAGTATTTAACTTTAAAGGATGTTATAATTGATGTGTACACAGTGACAACACATTTATTTGATATTCTTATGTAACTGCACTGCAGGTTAAACTGATGCTGGAGTGTAATGTAAAGGCACTACAGTGTTAATGCTGATCAGTGGAGTCAAAGTGATCATGTTCCTCAAACAGCTGCAGTGGTGGAACTACTGAGTTAGAGTTTGGGGGAAGAAAGAGCCACTGCTCCTCTGTTGTCACACATTTAGTATTTGCACTAAGCACATGATATTAAACTCACTGCATTTGTCAATGAGTGAATAATATTACCAACAATTACATTACTATGTATTACTAAGTCTCTGCTGTTAGTACTATCAGCTCTGACACTGACACATCATTTATTGAAAACTTTTTATATAACATACAATCAGGCATCATGTAGCAAATCTTCACACTCTTTTATTCATTCCCACAGACAGACAGAACTTGGACAGAAGAAGAGAGAATGAAAATGGAGAAATCTGTTCTGATGACTGGTGAGTGTGTTAGCAGCTAAAAGAAATGTTATTATTCAGTAAGATTCTATTATCATTAGTCCTGATTATTTTGTTGGCCAAAAGCACAATCTGATTCCTTTTAAGAGGTCCCTTGTGACAAAGATACAACTATCTGGTACAAGATGATTTGCTTAAGGGAGCAGTACAGCAACAATAATTTTAAATTTTAATTTAATTTAAAAATCCTACATATTTTCATAGATATGTCTCTTTCTTGTTGACAAATGGGCAAAATATCTGACATTTGTCCTCTTCGTTAATGTAATGATTTTATTACCTTCACACTTATACAGAGTTAACAGAAAAGAACAAACAGCTTAAAGAGAAAGAGAGACTTTTGTCTGTAAAAGACACTCAGCTGAAGGAGCGAGATAAAGATGCTG
>JAVGVS010002704.1:0-10925 GCA_032718565.1 Distichodus sexfasciatus
AGAGAGAGAGAGAGTGAGGGCGAGAGGAGAAGTTGTGAGGAGAAAGAGGAGAAGAGAGGAGAAGATGCCGGTTCCCGGTTTGTACTCGGGAGACAGAATTCCGCGGGTTTCGGACGCTGTTGCCTCAGTAACGGCGCAGCAAACCGGAGAAATGTCGCTCGTTACCCACGTGAGAGGCGATTAACACGCAGAAAGAGGGAAAGAAAAACGCAGAAAGATGGAAACTCCGAGAAACGGACACGGGAACGTCGCCTGCCACTCGCTACTCCTCCTTCTTCTTCATCTTCTTCTTTGTACCGAATGCACGGGAGGACGAGGTAAACAAGCAGCTGATTATTGTTGTTAATGTTTTTATTATGATTAATAATATTACTATTTTAACGGTCCCGGTGCTCGCGTGACTGACGCGTGTTCGCAAGCCGAAAGAAGCGGAGACGCGTGGCGTGGAACTTCCACTTCATCAACATTATCATCATCATCATCATCATAACCATCATCATCATCTATATATTTTTTTTTATTTAAAAATAATCATTTTATTTTAATACGTGCTTGGGTTTTATTATATAGAAACATTAAATATTACCGTTAAACAGTTATTTAATGTCATTTTTCACTAGTGATGTGAAGTGATGCCATTTTTATATTTTACATTTTTTATTTTATGTTGTGGGATACTTTTTAAATGTTGATTTTTTTATTTTTATGTATAACATGTTTGTAACTATAATCTATTTTCGTGATTTTAATGAATACTTAATTCAACAGGCGTTTGCACATGGTCTTGATCAGTTATGCTTGCTCAGCGTCACATTTCCTTTCTTTCCTTTCCTTCACTCTCCTTCCATCTTTTCCAGTCTGGGATCGCTTTCATTTTTCATCCCCATTCCGTTTTGGTCATGCAAGCAGATTTTAGAATTTGTGCATTACTATTATTATTATTATTATTATTATTATTATGTGCTGAAGGTTATTGGAGAAGGTTGACTTCATTTGGCTTTGCTTGCGTTCGTAAAAAAATTAAGTTAAAATAAGGCTGGACGTGGCTGTTATTGCTGCATTGCTCATTTATGTATTTATTTTATTTTTCAATTTGACTGTTGCATTTGTTAATGCTTTTGTCTTTTTAAAAAAAAGCTGTTAATAATAGACTAGGTGTGCAATAATATTATAGTGAATGTGAGCATTATAACAGTGCTCGTAGCATACAGGTGGTATTGAGTGGAAGTTTAAAAGGCTTCACACACACACACACACGATATTAATGTCCCTATAACGCCACAAAGAGCTTGTCCTCACTTCTCCTCCATTTCCTTTGCACTATAAGTTAATTTCATTATTACATGTTAATAAACTTCAGTGTCAGCTATAACATTATGACCTACACTTAATAATAGGTAGGTCTGCAGTTACGCAACGATCTGCTCGTTTACGCACCTTCATCTCTAGCTCTTCAGTAGGTAGCGTAATGGTTAGGGAGTTGGCCCCGTGAAAGGAGGGTCACTGGTTCAAGTCCTGGTACTCGTGAGCAAGGCTCCATTCCCAAACACTGCTTCCTGGGCGCCGCCTGTCAGGGATGGGTCAAACGCAGAGGTCACAATTCGTTGTGGTGCACTGTGTGCAGACACTGGCTAATAATCACTCACTTAATTCTATAAGAACATGTCGACATTCGTCTAATCCATCATCACAATTTGGCGCATGATCAGAGTGGCTTGAATACTTAACGCTCGCCCATTTTTTATGCTTCCGACACAACAACTTCAACAAAACGTTCACTTGCTGCCTGAAACGTCCCAGTCACTGCCCGGTGCCTTCGTAAAGAGGTAGTCAGTGGTGCTCACTTCACCTGTGAGTGGTCGTAATGTTAAGGCTGTTTGGTGTATGTAACCGCACACATTTTTTGGAGCTTGGTCATTGTTCGAAGGAGGCACTTTCACTTCTAAATTTTAGGCTGACGGATTATTCTCCGCTCATGCTGGACTCCTGACCCCAGCGGTGTCTGTTCACTCGGGTAAGAAGCTGACCACACAGGCTGACGGATGGGTTGTACGACTGAGAAAAGTGAAAAGCCATGAAGGCTGTGAAGTGACCAGTGACATAAGTGGACACAAAGAAAATGGTCAGTTTCCCTGTTTTTGCTCACTGGTCACTTCATATTGTCAATCTTCCAGTTTGAGGTGACAATCCGTCTGTTAGCATGTCCATTTTGGGTTAGTGCTCCACCCTGTCAGATTTTTTGACCACAGGAACATTATTCATTATTGCTATTCAGACTTTTCAAAACCAATCTTGATTTTTTTTGTTTTTATCTCGACGGCCAGGTGCTGTTTCCGAGGGCAATGCCAAATCTCGGGTAGAAGATTAACGCTTTATTGTCTTCATTTCAGAAGGCAACCACGTATCTGTCAGTACCCCAAAATCTCTACAAAGAAAGCGAAGGAAGTCTTGCTTCACTTTCCCAAACAGGCGAAGGTCAAACCATTCGCTCTGAAACCCCTTCGAGTGAAAGGAGCGGCGTCATTTTCTCACTGCCGAATCCGTCATCCGCCGCCGCCGCTGCCGTCCTCGGGCACGAATTTACATTTAAATGAAACCAAATGACCCAACATTCGCTCCTGAAATACAGTAAACTCTGAAGGTAATAAAAAATGAGAAAAAATACGACAGCCGCCTCCTTTTCCAGGAGCGCCGCTCCGTCCGCAATCACAGTCATTTGGAGCCTAATGGCAGGTCATTTATTAGCGAGGCTTGTTTTCTTCTTGTTAAGGCCTAACAACGAGATTCATATGTTCAGAACTTCAGCGCCAGCCAGGAAAGAAGGAATCGTTCCAGAGACAATGTAGCAGGCGCCTTGTCAGAGCGATGTTGCTGAACAATGGTGTCGCGAACATGGGCGATTACTCACGGACTGGTTAAAAATACCACCTTACAATGACCTGTCCCCTTCGTCCGCCAGATGCCTTTGTCCAGCGGGAGGATGGGAACAAACATCTTATCTGGGCCCCGTTGTTCGTTCGGGACATCGCTTTTGGATAAGAAAAGAGAAAAACTCCCCATCGCTTTACATTTCATTAAGCGAAGCCGCCAGTCTGATAGGATAATCCATCCTCCGTGTCGCCCGCGGTTTTTATTAACTTTCGCTTCACCAGGCGGGCGAGCGGTCCCGTTCCCGCCGTGCCACCGATGACACCTCCCCCCCCCAGCTCCATTACACAGTAGCGGCTAATCCATCTCCATCCGCCGAGTCGCTCTGCGGGGGTTTCACGCTAGGTAGATTCAAGGTTTCAAGATTTATCATCATGTAGAGGGTGCAACGGAACTTTAAAGTCTTGGAGCAACGCTGGGGTGACGTTACAGCACCATAAATACTAACGATGTTCAACACAGGGTAGTGAAGTCAGATGTGATGGAGCAATGCAAGGTGACACTGAGAATGATGCGGCAATTTTCATTTAGAGGGCAGAGTTCGTGGACTCGCCTCGAGGACCAAAGTAGGAGACGGTTCCCTAATTTCTTACAGCATCCCACTTTATCAAGGTTTACACCATTTAGCAGATGCTCTAACCCATAGTTACAGGGGCAGCCTCGTGGGAACAACCTGGGAGTCAGGGCCTTGCTCAAGGGCCCAGCGGCGGTTCCTGGGATTTTAGCCATCTGAAATCTTTCAAAGTTGCAGTGAACTCGGATCCGCAAAGTCCCCCTAGGTCCACAAAGATTTCACAGACCCGATAATTCATCCTGTTGACGTCCAGTATGTTAATAAAGCTGACCCACGTGTGTCGCCCTCTGCTCCTTTAAGGATGGGTCAAGGGCAGAGGTCGCCGAACACCGTGGACGAACAGCAAAGGTCCGTTTGGTGTCTGTCCTCCGGTTGCAGGTTGTTCCCGCCACCCTTCTCAAGGCTATTGAAGACGATTACGGCTGGGTGGAGGAGCTGGGCCAAAAAAAATCTAATTGAGTGTGAAAATCAATAACAAAAATATGAGACAAGCTGCATGGTGCAGGACAGTGTGTGTGTGTGTGTGTGTGTGTGTGTCCTTAAGGGAAGGTAAAGCATGCTTACTCAGGGGATTAATTAAAGCCGTGTCAGAATTACCTGCGGTAGGCGGCTGTCAGCCCGGCAGGAATTGAAATGACATTTCTCATCTCATCACATCTCATCTGTCTGTCCACACTCAGCGGTCACTTTATTTGTAACACCTGCCTTTAGTCAGTTTCTGGCCACAGGAGTCCAGTTGAGCTGCTATTATAATGATTTTTGGCCTCTTCTCAACCCAGCAGTGTGTTGTGCTGCTTTGAGCGTTAACTCCGCCGCAGCAGAATTGCTAGACATTGCTGGGCAAGGGTCAAGAAGAACATAAATATCCAGGCGGGACAGTTTTCCTTGTCCAAAGTTGAGCATTCATAAACCAACCGGACACTAAAAGATGGAGCGCTGCCTCAAACTTGACAGAAACGAGGTGCAGCTATGAGGCTGGAGACCATAATAAAGTGGCTGGTTGTGTGTGTGTGGTGTCTAATGCATTTTATCTGAAGCTGAGCTCTGGGTCCTGCGCTTGAGATCAAATGAGAGAACCGCACAGCGAGAGAGAGAGAGAGTAAACTGCAGCAGGAAATGACTCAGCACAGCTTCAGTATACATCCCGACTGACGGACAGCAGCACTGTTGGAGTTGTGTTCCATGTTGGGCCTTTGTTACTCCTGGTTTTGGAGGGTTATTGGTTCGAATCTGGATAAAACGCATCTGATAAATGCTGTAGATGTGAATGTGAAAGTTAACGCTAAGGCACTAAGGTCCAGTCTGCTCGTTCCTGCTGTCAGAGGGATGAGGGTGCAAATCCCTGACCACTAAGTACCAGGTAGTGGTAGTAATACAGTGGTAAGGAAGTTGCTCCGGCAATCGAGGGTCATTGGTTCTAATTTCAGACTGGTAATGGTACCACCGAGGTACCTGTGAGCAAGGTGTCATTGTCTAGAACTGCTCCTGAGATCAGAGGGTTGTTGGTTCCTTTCCCAGATCACTTAGTGGTAGTGGAGTAAATGTTGGAGAATGGCTACAGCGATCAAAGTGTCATTGGTTTAAATCCCTGACCACTAAGTACCAGGTAGTGGGAGTAATACAATAGTAAGGAAGTTGCTCCTGCAATCGAGGGTCATTGGTTCTAATTTCAGACTGGTAATGGTACCACTGAGGTATTTTTGAGCAAGGTATCGTTGTCTAGAACTGCTCCTGAGATTAGAGGGTTGTTGGTTCCTTTCCCAGATCGCTTAGTGGTAGTGGAGTAAATGCTAAAGAATTGCTACAGCGATCAAAGTGTCATTGGTTTAAATCCCTGACCACTAAGTACTAGGTAGTGGGAGTAATCCCAGACCGGTAATGGCACCAAAAAGGATCAAGGTGTTGTTATGTAGCACTTGTTGTCTAGAACGAGTGTCGTCAGTTCATATCCCGGATCAGTCAGCGGCAGTGGAGTAAATGTTAGAGAATTGCTAAAGCGATCAAAGTGTCATTGGTTTAAATCCCTGACCACTAAGTAATACAACGGTAAGGAAGTTGGTTCTGCAATCGAAGGGTCATTGGTTTCAATTCCAGGCTGGTAAAGATAACACTGAGGTATCTGTGAACAAGGTATCGTTGTCTAGAACTGCTCCTGAGATCAGAGGGCTGTCGGTTCAAATCTCGGATCTGAATAAGCAGCACTGAGGTGCCATCGCCAAACACAGCTCCTTTGATCAGAGTGCCGCTGGAGCGCTAAATGAGCTTCTGTGTGCTTTTGGCTTTATTACTACTTTTTGTTTACTGAGTCCTCGTTTACTACATGGCGCCCGGCAGATGAGATTTTAATAACACCCTTTTACGAGCGCCTCCTCTTTAGCCGGAACGGAACTCTGGACTCGGGATTTGCCCGATAGCCGCCACAATATCGCCCCCCCACCCTTCCACGCCTCATTATTTACGGCTCCGGGAAAACCTGGCGTCCTCCCGTAACTGGCTTCTATACACACACCTCGTAAAAATGGAAACGGCCGAGCGGCCCGTGGGTTCCTCTCCTGACTCGGGCTGATGGATTTGTTTACGCCGCATCTTCAGTGTGTTACAAGTACCAAAAAGCAAAACGGTATTACACTGTTTTTCCATCCAAATTTGCTGCTTTGACCTTTTTTCCCCTCTTTTGGAATGACGTGGTTTGATGAGGTGGAGTTTTCCCACTTGCCAACTGGCATGCTGACTTTTTTTCCTGCACCTTTTGTACCTTCGAGTCTGCATAATTAACAAAGAAAAACCAGATGGAATTTTTAATGGGTTATTTCATCGCTTGTACTCCAAAACAAGTCGGCACCTTTTGTTTTCCTCACGTCTGAATCACGAGTTGGATAACGCTTCAAAGGAGGCGTCGAGCGCGTCAACTTTGATCTTGATCCTCCGTTCCATCCATTCCCGCCCTCGCGTTTGTTTTATTTTCGCCGCGCCGCTTCTGACGACCTGCCGCTTTCGCCTGGCGAAGCCCCTCGAGGACAGATCCTTCTTGTAATCAGAGCCTCGGGGCTGTTTCTGCGTTTCCGATGCTGCCAAGTTTCGATCGGCGTTGGCCCCGGCCTTCCTCGCCGGTTTAAACCCACGCCAACTCTGACGCCTCCCACCAATTGCCGAGCTTTTGAAGGCGAGTTGCAAAGTCCGTGAGATGGGAACGTGAGCAAAGCGGGAGCTTTCCGAAGAGGATCAACCAACGTGGGAATCAGTAAAAGGCGTGTCATGACCGCACGCGTCTCCCACGTCTATTGTTGTAGTGTCAATAAGCGCTAGGTGTTGCTTTTCCTTAAAAAACTATACCCAAGAAACAAAAATGAGAGAAAACCTGTTTACCCTAAAATATTTAATTGGCCCAAAATTCTCACAAAAGTAATAACCCATTTAATCCACCCGCCTCTAAAAAATGAGGAAACCTGTTTACCCAAAAGTGTTAAAATAATGAAACTTGTTTACATCCAAAAAACCTCAAGAAACAAAAAATGAGGAGCTTGTTTACCCCCCAAAAGGAAAAACGAAAAATACAATAAATACAAAATATCAAAATAAAACCAGCTTTTTATGTTAATTACGAGTTAGCCGTCTATCTGGTCAGTCGTTTCGGTTACAGTCTTGACTTGTAAATGCGTGGAGTGGGACTAAGCGTTTTTGCCAAGTGATACATCAGGCATTTACGCTCCCTGGTTTGTTTACACAAGCGTCTCGGCGAGC
Source organism: Distichodus sexfasciatus (assembly GCA_032718565.1). Lineage (NCBI taxonomy): Eukaryota > Metazoa > Chordata > Actinopteri > Characiformes > Distichodontidae > Distichodus > Distichodus sexfasciatus. Next base: position 7,244 of record JAVGVS010002704.1, read on the forward strand.
AAGGCGGGCCGATATGAATTCTGAATAAAGCGTAATTAACGGAAGCGGGTCGATCGGCTGCGAGTAATTAACGGGGCGAGCGCTGAAATATTCATGCCGCCGTCGCGAGAAATGTAAACCGCCGTCCGGCTGTCGAATATTAAAAGGAGAACGTTAATCTGAGCGCTCGTTTTCTCCGCCGTAGAGGAGCGGGAGATTGATTCCGTGCTGTTTTTTGTTCCGCCGACGCTAATGTATGACCGCAGAGCCGTGGGTATTCAGGACGCTGCAAGTAATCAAGGAAACTGGTTTATTCTGGTATTCAGAATACGTACAAACTGACGTAGCACGCTGACTTACGAGATATTTTCTTTAGATAGCCACACAAATTTGACTGTTCTGGTTTACAGAAAATGTCCAAAATGTGGAAATTTAGGAGAAACTCAAAGCCTAAAAAATGGACAGAATGGGTTTTTATGGTGGTTTGTCAATTAGCATCTTCGCCACTAGGGCGTTTTTTTACAAAAAACGTAGCAAAAACTAGCCTTTTAATGCTTGTTACAACACCAAATATTGGACTTAATGTCGATTTTTAGCGTCAAATACGAAAAAGGATAAGCCAGGTGACGTCGTCGTAAGAATTATTTTTAGTTATTAGACAACTTCACAACTTCTGCCGTTGCATTTTCTCGTCTCGTCGTTAAAAAAGGAGAGAAAAAAGTTTGAACGTCAACTGAGTTCATCGGCGAGAGAAAGCCTTTGCCAGTATCCAAAATCAGTAAAATGCAAACATACCCACAGACGCAAATATTTGGAGCTTTTAGAATTCTCTCCAAGACGCCCTGGTCCGTAATTTAGCGCTCGGTAACCACCACGCTTTCAGCATTTCACGACAACGTGGGCGCTGGCAAAAACTGCCGTTGCCGAGGACGACGGCAAGGCAACATGAGGATTTGTGTGTAGCTTCCAGCTCCCTTTTTAGTCCTGAACAATCAAACTCAGAAAAAAGTTGATCCTTCGGCACAGAAGTCTGACAGCACGTATAAGGTTTAGCTCGGTAACGATGCGTTCTTACCGCCATGGCAACGCAAATACCAGATAGATGCTTGTTTGCTTCTTGCGTTTCTCAAGATTGCGAGCGCGAGATGATTTTGCATGAGCTCAAGTGTTTCTGCGTGAGATGTTGTCGTGTGAACTGCACTGCCAAAGGAATGACCAAAGGAGCAAAACTGGAGATTTTTATGTGGAAATTATGTTGAACATCGACCCCCGGCTCAGTTTCCTTCCCCGACTCGTAGGTGTAAAAGAAATCTCCACTAATGCCGTCGTCTCTACCGCGGGGAAATAATTTGATAAGTGACATTTTCGCCGGTCGCGGGGAAGCGAGGAGGCTTTGATAAATGTTACTTTCCTTGACTTGTCTTCAGTCAAAGGCCTTTCTTAAAGGCCACCTTTGTCATCATCACCGCTCGCCTCGGATGAGACCCAACCTGCCGCCGTTATTGCCCGTGTAAAGAGGAGGAAAGCGGCGGTAGCGCAAATGTCAAGGCAGACGATGCAGGCGTCGCTTAAAAAAGGAAATTAGAACTCAACTACACAGAGCCCCTGGAGTTAAAGTCACATCCAAAAAAGCCACCATCAGAGGCACTGCATTTGCTTGATGTTTGAAATGTTTTTTGCACGGTTTCAAGATGTTTTCGTGTAAGCACGGAATGTTCCTATGTGTGAAGGAGATGCTTGTGCATGAGCAGATGTTTTTGTGGGCCTACAGGATGTCTTCACAGTTCACAGGGTGGTTTTGGCTTGAGCAGGACATGTTTTCGTGTGAACAAGAGATGTTTCTGTGAGAGAAGATGTTTTTGAGAGAGTAGCAGATTTTTGTGTGTTCACAAGATGTTTTCGCTTGAGCACCAGATGTTTTTGAGAGATGGTTGAGATGTTTTTGCATGCTCTCAAGACATTGTTGGCCTGAGCAGATGTTCTTGCGAGAACGAGATGTTTCTGAGAGAGTAGATGTTTTTGAGAGAGCAGGAGATGTGTTTTCGCTTCAACACCACATGTTTTTGAGAGATGGTTGAGATGTTTTCGGATGCTCTCAAGTTTTTAGCCTGGGCAGGAGATGCTCTCGCGTGAGCAAGGGGTTTTCCCTTGAGTGCCAGATGTTTACTTGTGAGTAAAATGAGCAAAAGATGTTTCAGAGAGAACAAGTTTTCACATGAGCGCAAGACGTTTGCAAGCAAGTGTGAGATGCTTCCGAGATGTTAAGTCACTACATGTAATTTGCCATTTTGAGATGCAGTGAAATTTGTGTTGGACATTTAGCACAGCCTCCATCCCTATCTTCCAATCGACGTCCTCATCAAGTCTGGCTTTTACTCCTAACGCTGCAGCTTAGAGACGTAATTGGCCCTTATGCGTGGATGTCGGTCCGGCGAGGGCTGCATTCAAATCTAAGAACAAATGAGATGCAGAGCTGAGGTGGCGGAGAGACGGCAAGGGGCGATGAGGAGGAGGAGTGAAAAGGCAGGGGAGTGATGAGAGGGCAAGGTGCAGCAATGTTCCGTTGACCGGAGCGCTGGAGATGGAGGGATCCTTCTTCTGCATCCAGTGAAATGTTGCACATGGATTTGAGATAATCTGCCAAAATGTAAGTTATCGTCATTGTGAACACAGCACAGTGACCTCTGCATTTGACCCATCCATGAAGGAGCAGTGGGCAGTTGATGTGCAGCACCACAGTGGCACCTTTACCAGTCCAGTACCTGAACCGACAGCACTCAAATCACACGGCCAATGCAGAAAACTGGAATGCGAATGCAAAGGGCCTCGAGGCAAAGGCCAAAAGGCACAAGACAAGCGTAAAAGCCAGAACGTGAATGCAAAAGCTGGAACGCGAATGCACTTGAAACAACTTGCTCAAAAGCACCAAAGCGAACGCAACAGCGGCAAAGACAATGCATAAGCAATAGCGTGAGCGCAAAAAAGCAAACAATGCAAATGCGAGTCACGACGCAAATGCAAAGTCACAGTGTGAATGCGAATGCAAGAATGTGAATGCAAAAGGCACAACATGAACACAAATGCAACAAATCAAAGACAAAAGATGCAACACCAACGCAAAAGCCACAACGCAAAGGGAAAAGCCACATTACTAATGTGAAAAGCTGCAACAGAAATGCAAACGCGACAAGGCGCATGTGAAAAGCCACGACGCCAACACTTTCATGCTACATTTCTCAGATCCCAAAAAAGAGCGTGTGAAGGGGGAGGCAAACTGTACGTTGGCGCTGGTTTGGAGATGTGTGTGTGTGTGAAGAGTGTAAAACTGAGTCATCGCGGTGCATTTGTGGTGGACCTTCTTGACGCCTCGACTCGACCTGAAGGCCAAACTAAAGTCACCATCGACCTGTGGCTTCGTTAAAATGCACATAATCACCCACCTCGGTTCTCCAGCTCACCTTCCCGCAGCTACAGCAACTTCCTCTGACCCTTTTTGCATGTTATTATTATTATTATTATGATGATGATGATGATGAATATTTAGTTTTCTGGGGCCTCAGTTGAATATCTCTTGCAAAAAATGATGTTCTGTGACAATGTGTATTTGTAGTTTTTGGAACATGATACAAATGTTCAAACAGAAAATAAAATATTAAAAGTAAATAATAATAACGTAATAAAATATAAACATACAATATAACAC
>JAVGVS010002705.1:0-10925 GCA_032718565.1 Distichodus sexfasciatus
TCGGTACGGTTTCGGTACATTATGTTATATGAACGCTCTAACATCCAGTAGGTTCTTTGCCTTTTCTATTTCTACAGCTGAAACGATTATTCGCACAACTCAAATAATTTGTTTACAAAAAATGGAATCTAGCATCGGTTTCTTTTGACTGGCTAGAGCACGTTCCGCTTGTGTTTCACACGGACGCTTATTAGTGACGCACAACGTTTTCAGTCCCGCAATCAAGACAAGACCTGATCCCTCTGTACGTGAAAGTATTTGTGAGATATTCCGTGCACAAAAACACAAGTAAATGCGGAAAAAGCGTGCGGGTATGAGCGCCATTACTCGCTAAAATGCTACAGTTCAGTCAAAACTTCCCCTTTATTAGACTAAACTCATATTTGAGCTGATAACTAACCACGACAACCAGCGTTCTACTCACAATTCAGGTTTATTCTGGAACGTCCGTCTGTCGATTTATTGTGACATGGCTCTGAGTGACACACAGGGGGGAATTGTGGGATATATAGGGCCATATAGAAATACGGCGGAAATCTGACGAAGCAAACCCTACCGTTACGCCACCACCTGCCCCCAATGACGGGTGTACTGAACTACTGCGGTTCACCTGGGCATACCGAACAGTTTGGTAAAATACAGAAAACCATTGCATCCCCAGTCACCAAGTGTAGTTGCCTACTCCCCAAAACTGCTTACGTGCGTTAATGTTCCCTACCTTCTCTCTGCTTAAAAATGACCTGAAAACTTAACCAATCTGGGTTGTTATGAGACTGCCACTTCAACTGTCATTTATTCCCCGTTTTGCTCCCACACCCCCCTGCAGCATCTCCACACCCCCCACTTTGGGAAGAACTGGGCTCCACAGATGGCATTATAATATTGAGCCCTAACCTGACTAACACCTTACAGCCCACGCAGCTAATCGTCCACTTCTTTGTGTCAAATAATTGCTTTATTTGTCTCCGACTCGGAGCCCGTACTTTCCCCAAAATCACCACTGCTATTTACTGCACTCACAAACAAAACCAGACCAGACTAAAGGGGAAAAGGGGAAGGGAGGACGCCTGATGTCTCTGACATGATAATTGGCAGATTCTTTCTTTCTGTTCACATCGCTATTCGAAACAGTAACTTTACCGATAGCGGAAAATCTCTCTGTCTGTGGTTACTTTTTACACAAATATGACTCTGCACGGCAAAACCAGTCGCTTGTCGCAAATTTTCAGGGGGCTTAAATCAACCTTCAAAACGATAGCTATATGGAATGAATCGGACGACATATGACTGAGATATCAACATTCACAGGAGTCGGGTTTCTCCTGTCACGCCAAGTGAGAAACGGAGAAATCTGCCTTTGAAGTTGACTATCGACATAGCACTCACAGACGCTTGGTGCGGTCGCGGCTACGTTTGTATTTACGGTAGCCTACGCTGCATTCACAGCCACACGGATAGCCTACCTGCGTTAGGTTAACTGAACTCGGGAGACGAAGATGGATTCCGGAGAAATATCTTCACGCTAGTCAACCAGTGGATTTACCATAAATACTGGAGTAGAGCGGTCAAAACACAAACTTTTAACATTCTGCTGGAATTGAATTCCTCACCTCAAGAAAGTCACGTTTTTAGGATGGAAAGGGGAAGTTTTTCAGAGAAATTTATTCACAACAGTACAGTATAGACCTTCCACTGTTTCAAAACACTAAAAACAAAAAATCCAAAATTTTACCCCACGCAACATAAACGGTCGCTTTTCTCAGAAACCCCTGTTGCGACAAGCGACTGGTTTTGCCGTGGAGGGTCACAAATATCCTGCAAAATATGTACTCAAGTAAAAGTAGAAGTGCTACATCAACAATCTCACTTAAGTGAAAGTACTAAGTACTTTTAAATTTACTTTAAAGTATTTTTTTAAGTAAAAGTACTCATGCAATGGGTTGTCTCAACGTCTGGGCTGTGCCATGTTGTAAAAGAATGTAGATATACTGACTTATGCCTCTACCGATGTCATTGCTCGTGTGTGTGTGTAGTGGAAAGTTTGGTGTGCTTATTGTGCGTTGAATGTCTCGTTGAATGTCTCGTCTTCTTGAAATCATGCCACTCTACCTGCTCGTGCTGCTACCAGACGCGCGCTCTGCCATCATTGGAGCTAATAGAGCCACCAGATTGGTTGGCAATGGCAAACAACGCAATCAGTAGGCTAACTATTTTTTCATGCAAGATTTTGAGGAAATTGTGTTCATAAAGTGTAACGATTAACAGCATAAATTGTAGAAATGTAGTGGAGTAGAAAGTACAGATAATTGCCGCAAAATGTAATAAATAAAATAAAAAAGTAAAAGTATGCATTATTATTTTTACTTAAGTACTGTAACGAAGTACTTTGTACATTCCACCACTGCGAGTAACAGAGTTATTTACTACAGACTGTAAGTTTACGTTGCACCACATCGCCCTCTACTGGATGTCGAATGAGCTGCAGTAAACTACATTTTAGCATTTTAACTACATTTAGCACCTTCAGTGGAAAAAAAAAACCCACACTGGTGGAGACGCTTTTTTGCCGCAGCGCTCCGAGCGCGTCAAGTTGAAATCCGTTCAACTATTAAAACAGCGCTGCGCTCGGCAATGTCACTTGTCTGTTGCTGGTCAATCAAAATCAAGGAAGGGGAGGGACATATAAATTGTGGCACACCCCCAGCTGTTTACTTGCACAGTTTATTTCATGCCCCCAATCTTGTCTCGAAGACGTGCGAGAATCTATTTCAAACGCTGCCGCTAATGCTAAGATGCAATTTCTCTGCATCGTTGGTTAAACGAGCGATCTCAAAGAAACACGTTGAAATAGGAACAAACGCAGAAGTGCACGATGGCGTTTCTCGTAACTTAGCAACGGTAAAGTTGTTCGCTCTAGGAGTGAGGTTTTGAACGCTCTCAGCACAAAAAACGCATTTGGCGGACACTCAAAAGTAATGTAATGAAACAATTAACTTTGAACTAACAGTTACTAGTAATATATAATCTATCAGATTTGGAAGTAATTTGCTCAACACTGCTTATGTGTGATGTCTTCATCAGCATGTCTATATACATCAGAACACTGCATCCCTTAACAAATATGTTGACAAGCAAACCCAGAGATTGACAGCCACACACACACACACTGTACACATTTAGAATCCCACGCTCACATGTGTCTCGTATGTGCAGAAACAGACAGAAAAACTGACCTTCAGAAACTTGTACAAGAGGAAGGTGAACCAGTTCGTCAGCATTTTCTCAGCCACAGACTCCGTCCTGGAAGGGGAAGAGAGCGGGAGGGAGGAGGATGGGGGAGAGAGAGAGAGAGAGAGAGAGAGAGAGAGAGAGTAAGATCGTACTCTTCCATATTCACCCAGTACACACATGCAACCCCTGAGGCTCCGGTACACTTCAAACCGCATCAAAATCAGACGGGCGGGATGGCGGGTTTGTGACCAAAATAAAGCGCAGAATCGCTGTTCGATTGCCGCAGTGCGCACGGGCTGTGTGGCCCGAAACGGGCGGAAAAAAACCTCCCAAAAACTCACAGCTACGACATCCTCAGTGCCCTGGTCAACGCTGTCACAAGCAACACCTGCAGCTGTGCAGAATGAAATTTCAGTGAGGTTTGAAAAATACAGGAGTCATTCATTTTGGATGAAACAGACAGATCTGAAGCTTGTGGATACGTTCCGGGCAGAGGACTGATGAGTGGAGAATTTTTAAACTTCCGTCAGATGAGATTTTCTTCCCATTCCTCATGGTTTCACTTCATTCTTTATTTGATTACATTATGGCCCACAATCTGCACTTTACCTCATCCTTTCATCATATTGAATTGTCCGAAAATGTCTAAATACATGAGACCAAAATAAAGCGAGATTACTGTGTTATGTTTAAGGAAATACTTGAGGTAAATTCTGTTTTTCTAACTAAAATGATGTAATAATTACACACCCATATGTATATGGTAAATTATTTATTATTAAAATAACATCTCAAAAATGATTCATTTAAACACTTGTGTAATTTTGTGACGGTCCTTAAACCTGCGCCACTAAAACCATCAGGAACACAGAGCTTGTGAGTGAGAGCTGGTGTTGTTCAGGAAATTAAACAGTATAATGGTGTGATTTGTGTTTGGGCTTGTAGTGTGTTGCGTTGCTTGTTCTGCTCTTCGTCATATCAATATGTAGGAATTACCGTGAATGACAATAAACCAGCTTTACCGCAGTGACACTTCCCATGCAGAACCCACTGAGCGTTCACACGTTTACACGATCGCCCCAATGCCACCGACCCTGCTGTCTGAGTCGTTATCGCACCAATGTCCCATCCATGTATCGGCTCGGTGCCATCTTTAATCCTTTGAATTGATTTAATATCATATCGTGAAACTCAGGAAGAAGACGACGACAGAGAAGGTGACTGGAGATGAAGCGAGAGAGAGAGAGAGAGCGGGACCCAGAGATACTCGAGTCAAAGAGAGAGAGAGAGGGAGGAGGAAACTGACAGATTGAAAGATAGAAAGAGAGAGAGAGAGCGAGAGAGAAATGCATGAGTGTGAGTGAGGGTGTGATGGGGGCGGGGATGAAGAGGAAGTGAGAGGTGTGTGTGATGGGAGAGAGGGAGTTATTCTGGGTTATAGGAGGAGATGAGATACAGGGCAGCGGTGGGAAGAGGAAATGAAAAGAACAAGAGAAATGTGAGCCGATACAAATATAGTGCATGAGATATCAGTCTTTCCTGTTCTCTCATAACTGTAACATCTGTACAGTAGCTCATAAATGCAGCACTTCTGGCTCGCCGCAGTAAATAAGCCCTGTTAGCGCTGCTCCATGAGCTCACGGCCCCGCTGCTCACGGCACTCAAATCCTGCCAACGCGACAAGAGTTTGTCCAGCTCTCCTGTACCGGTCAGAGCTCCACCCTTTTACATGATTCCAAATAATAAAAACGGCGACTGCAGGCACGCTCAGGCATATGTAGTCCGTGTAGAATTTGGAAGTGATTACGTGACCTCTGCATCCATGAAGGAGCAATGGGCAGCAGTGCTTGTGGACGGTACCTTGCTCATGAGTACCTCAGTGGTACCTTTACCGGTCCTGGGATTCAAACCGGCGATCTTCCGATGACAGGGCGAATGGCCAAACCATAACACTACCAACTGCCCAAAATATCAGAGGAGAGCGCGAACGCAGTCCCTCGCTCGCTACCACAAATTATGCAGTCGAGATTCCCACATTTGGGGAGTTTGGAGAGTTCAGTCAGCCGAAGTGTAATGGCTGAGCCTCACTCTGGGTGAACCAGCGAGAGCGCGAAAGCAGAGTCGAGCGAGAGCGCGAAAGCGGAGTCAAGCTAATTATGCTGTTGAGATTCCCACATTTGGGCAGTTGGGAGAGTCCAGTCAACTGGAGAGCAATGGCTGAGCCTATTTTGACACCAATTTTTTTTTTCTTCAATATTCATTTCCCAAACACAAGAGCAAAGCCTAAGAATCAGTTTTTCCAATAATTATTTCCAAAGTCGAAATGAAAGAACAAATAAATTTACACATTTCCCCTTTTGCACTTAAATAAAAAAATGGAAAAACCCAGTTTCAGTTCATGTCACTAAACCAAAAATGCAACATGAGTGTTTTCAGTTTTTAATTTGAGCACAAAATGGGAAGTTAGAAACTACCGACTTTCTTGTCTTTTTAATTTTGAAAATAAATATTTCTTGGGTTTAGTTTTTTGTTGTAATTTTAGCAGCTCATGGCACACATATCCGCTGTCCTCAGCACCACGTTCCTGGAAAAGCTGCTTCGCCTTCTTGCATATTCTCTCTTTTCTTTCCGCTCTTCCTCTCTCTGGCTCCTTCCCCTTGCTGCTCCTTTAGCGTTAGCGCTTCCTCGTCTCTTTTTTCCCCACTCCTTTCCTTCTCTCCAACCTCTCCTCTCTGCGTTTCATCTGTCTTTGGGTGAGCGAGTGAGTGTCGGGGCGAGTGAATAATTAAAAGGAGAGAAGGGGGGGAAAAACAAACAGTTTCCCCGCTCTCTTCTTCCCACTCCTCCTCTCCCCTTTCGTTAACAGATTAGCGCTAATAAAGTCCGCTAATTACCCTGCCTGTTAATTAGTTGCATTCCGAGGGACTTTTTTGCCGGGGTTGTTATTATGCAGCAGGTTTTCTGCTCAACTAGAGAAGTTAGCGCATTATTCTAATTGGTGCGTTTTCTTAATGAAGATTGGTGGCCCGCTTTGGCGAACGCAGAGAAACAGGGAATTGCTTTGGTAAAATTGATTATTTGTTTTTGTTAGCGTTAACGTTGGCGTGGAAGACAGTACGCTGCGTTATGTGTTGCGCTGCTAGCGCTGCTGGAGGCTTTTGGCTGTAACGCGAGGCTTTCAGAAGTGTTGGATTCTTGTGATGGAATCCCACATCCGCGGAGAGTCAGTGAGGCCGGTTCTTAAGCTTAAGCCGGTTACCGTGGTTACAAAGTCTCTCAACAACTCCCAGCCGCTTTCAGCCAAAATGTTTAGACTCCTCCGATGTTTTGAGTGTAAGCGCAAATGCAGAGTCGGGCGAGAGTAGTCAAGCGAAACCGTGAGAGCAAAGCCGAGCGAAAGCGAGAGCAGATCTGAGCGAAAGCGAGAGCAGATTTGAGCGAAAGCGAGAGCAGATTTGAGCGAGAGTGCGAAAGTGGAGTCGAGCGAGAGCAGAGTTGAGCGAGAGCAGAGTTGAGCGAAAGCGAGAGCAGAGTTGAGCGAAAGCGAGAGCAGAGTTGAGCGAAAGCGAGAGTGCGAAAGCAGAGTTGAGCAAAAGTGAGGACGCAAAAGCAGAGTCGAGCAAGAACGTGAAAGCAGAATTGAGCGAGAGCGCAAAAGCAGAGTAGAGCGACAGAGCGAGAGCAGAGTCGAGCAATAGCGCGAGAGCAGAGTCGAGCGAGAGAAGAGTCAAGCGATCGCGCCAAAGCAGAGTCAAGCAGTGTCGAGCGAGAGCATGAAAGCAGAGATGAACGAGTGTGAAAGCAGAGACGAGTGAGAGCAGAGTTGAGCGCGAAAGCAGAGTCAAGCACAAAGGCAGACCTGAGCGAGAGCAGAGCTTTGAGCGCAAAGGCGAGCACATTCTCTCTTCCTTCCTTATCTTCTTTCCACTGCTCTCTCTCGCCCAAGCTCTGTCTTTCTCTCTCTTCTCTAATCATCCTGTCTTCCTGTCTCATTTCACCTTTCATTTTTGCTTCTCCTCTCCTTCTCCTTACTTCTCTCCTCTGATCTATTTTCCTTTCTTTTGTCCACTACTCCATCTCTTTACTCTCTCTCTTTTCCCCCTGCTGTTTCTCTCCCACTCTTTCCTCTCTCCTCGTCCCTTTCCTTCCTCTCTTCTCCTCTTCATTTTTGATCTCTCTCTCGCTTCTTTTCTCTTTGTCCTTTTTTCTCTCTTCCTCCTTCATCTTCTTCCCACCGCTCTCACTCTCTCACTCACCCTCCCTCCTCTTTTCTTTCTCTCCCCCCCTCTCTCGGGAGTCTGTGTGCTCAGGTGTGTAATCTCGCAGCAGAAGCGGGAGGAGGGATTTCTGTGTAAACAGCAGCAGAGAGCGAGGGACACACGGGGCAACAAACACCCTCCATCTCTGCCAAATTTAAAGCGCCAGCAAACCAAGAAACGGCGAGAGCTCCGGTCCGGCTAGCGCGCGGGCGGCGGTTAGCGTAGAGTCGCCGCTCACCTGCGGAGGAGCAGCTTGGGGTGGTTCTTGCTCTCCAGGTTCTTGTCGATGAGGTCGGAGAGCAGCTGCTTGAGGACCCCCGTGGCGTACTCCATCTCCCCCTGCAGCGCGCTCATGATCAGCGAGGCCACGTTGCCGCGGTCGCGCATGGAGAACGAGCGCTGCGCCTCCAGCGTGCGGATGAACGTCAGCAGGAAGTGCTTCTTGTTCAGCAGCTGCCCGAACAGCGTCAGGGCCTTCTCCACGTTCGCCGGCACCTGCCGCAACCACAGGAGGGGAGAAGAGGGGGAATAAAAAGACGAGAGCAGATCAGAGATTATATGCAAGTGTGTGTGTGTCTCCTTTTCGTCCTTTTTTATCTACTTTTGAAAGGAGGGGAAATAAGATGGGGGCAGAGAAAGTAAAACGAGAAGAGGATGTGGACAGGAGATGAGAGGAAAAGGAAAAGGGGAGAGAAAATGAGAAGAGAAGGAGAAGACGGGAGACAAGGTGAAGGAGAGGAACGGAAATGAAAGCAGGGAGCGAAAACACGAGAAGGGGGAAGTAGAAAGAAGAGGAGGAGAGGAAAATGAGAGGGAGCGAAAATGAGAAGAAGAGGGGAAGACAGAAAGCGAGGTGAGAGCTGAGAATGAAAAAAGGAGAAGGGGAGGAGATGGGAGAAAGAAGGAGAGAAGCGTTACTTCAGAGAGAATATTTAATAAATTGATTTGGTTTTGGTGTGTTCAGAGTGCAGCGGCTGAAACGCTAGACATGACTGAGATTATTCTGTTATACTTAAGGAAATACCTGACTTAAATACGGCTTTCCTAACGAAAACCATGTATAATTACAATAATTATGTATACGCTTAATTATTTATTATTAAAATAACATCAACACAATTCTGTCATTTGTGACAGTCCCTAAGCAACGCACCACACTACAACCCCAAAAGCGAATCACGTGATTATAGTTTAATTTCTAACAACACCAGCTCTCACTCACAAAATTACACAACTGTGTTTCAACTATTAATTTTTGAGATGTTATGTTAATAATAATTCATTTAGCATGTTGAAGATTCAAGATTTCAAAGAATCCTGAATATGCTAAATGATTTATTATTAACATAACATTTCAAAAATGATTCGTAGTTAAGAAGTTCAGCAGTGTCACTAATAGGGACTCAACAATAGTGTGCCCACGGTAACGGTACGTATCACGGTTTTTGGGCCACGGTATCGGTACGGTTTCGGTACGGTTTCGGTACATTATGTTATATGAACGCTCTAACATCCAGTAGGTTCTTTGCCTTTTCTATTTCTACAGCTGAAACGATTATTCGCACAACTCAAATAATTTGTTTACAAAAAATGGAATCTAGCATCGGTTTCTTTTGACTGGCTAGAGCACGTTCCGCTTGTGTTTCACACGGACGCTTATTAGTGACGCACAACGTTTTCAGTCCCGCAATCAAGACAAGACCTGATCCCTCTGTACGTGAAAGTATTTGTGAGATATTCCGTGCACAAAAACACAAGTAAATGCGGAAAAAGCGTGCGGGTATGAGCGCCATTACTCGCTAAAATGCTACAGTTCAGTCAAAACTTCCCCTTTATTAGACTAAACTCATATTTGAGCTGATAACTAACCACGACAACCAGCGTTCTACTCACAATTCAGGTTTATTCTGGAACGTCCGTCTGTCGATTTATTGTGACATGGCTCTGAGTGACACACAGGGGGGAATTGTGGGATATATAGGGCCATATAGAAATACGGCGGAAATCTGACGAAGCAAACCCTACCGTTACGCCACCACCTGCCCCCAATGACGGGTGTACTGAACTACTGCGGTTCACCTGGGCATACCGAACAGTTTGGTAAAATACAGAAAACCATTGCATCCCCAGTCACCAAGTGTAGTTGCCTACTCCCCAAAACTGCTTACGTGCGTTAATGTTCCCTACCTTCTCTCTGCTTAAAAATGACCTGAAAACTTAACCAATCTGGGTTGTTATGAGACTGCCACTTCAACTGTCATTTATTCCCCGTTTTGCTCCCACACCCCCCTGCAGCATCTCCACACCCCCCACTTTGGGAAGAACTGGGCTCCACAGATGGCATTATAATATTGAGCCCTAACCTGACTAACACCTTACAGCCCACGCAGCTAATCGTCCACTTCTTTGTGTCAAATAATTGCTTTATTTGTCTCCGACTCGGAGCCCGTACTTTCCCCAAAATCACCACTGCTATTTACTGCACTCACAAACAAAACCAGACCAGACTAAAGGGGAAAAGGGGAAGGGAGGACGCCTGATGTCTCTGACATGATAATTGGCAGATTCTTTCTTTCTGTTCACATCGCTATTCGAAACAGTAACTTTACCGATAGCGGAAAATCTCTCTGTCTGTGGTTACTTTTTACACAAATATGACTCTGCACGGCAAAACCAGTCGCTTGTCGCAAATTTTCAGGGGGCTTAAATCAACCTTCAAAACGATAGCTATATGGAATGAATCGGACGACATATGACTGAGATATCAACATTCACAGGAGTCGGGTTTCTCCTGTCACGCCAAGTGAGAAACGGAGAAATCTGCCTTTGAAGTTGACTATCGACATAGCACTCACAGACGCTTGGTGCGGTCGCGGCTACGTTTGTATTTACGGTAGCCTACGCTGCATTCACAGCCACACGGATAGCCTACCTGCGTTAGGTTAACTGAACTCGGGAGACGAAGATGGATTCCGGAGAAATATCTTCACGCTAGTCAACCAGTGGATTTACCATAAATACTGGAGTAGAGCGGTCAAAACACAAACTTTTAACATTCTGCTGGAATTGAATTCCTCACCTCAAGAAAGTCACGTTTTTAGGATGGAAAGGGGAAGTTTTTCAGAGAAATTTATTCACAACAGTACAGTATAGACCTTCCACTGTTTCAAAACACTAAAAACAAAAAATCCAAAATTTTACCCCACGCAACATAAACGGTCGCTTTTCTCAGAAACCCCTGTTGCGACAAGCGACTGGTTTTGCCGTGGAGGGTCACAAATATCCTGCAAAATATGTACTCAAGTAAAAGTAGAAGTGCTACATCAACAATCTCACTTAAGTGAAAGTACTAAGTACTTTTAAATTTACTTTAAAGTATTTTTTTAAGTAAAAGTACTCATGCAATGGGTTGTCTCAACGTCTGGGCTGTGCCAT
>JAVGVS010002706.1:0-10922 GCA_032718565.1 Distichodus sexfasciatus
TTGCATGTTAGATCCTGTTCCAACAAGGCTACTCAAAGAGATGATTCCAGTAGTGATTAAACCTCTACTAGCAATAGTTAACTCCTCTATTAGCATTGGTTATTTACCCAAATCTCTTAAATTAGCAGTGATTAAATCTTTGCTGAAGAAGCCCACCCTGGATCCCCTGGTAATGTTAAACTATAGACCAATATCTAATCTCCCATTTATCTCCAAAATAATAGAAAAAGTTGTTGCCAGTCAACTAACCTCGTTCTTACAGGAAAACCAGATTTATGAAATGTTTCAGTCTGGGTTTAGAGCCAACCACAGCACAGAGACTGCTCTGCTGAAGGTAGTGAATGATCTCTTATCTGCTGATCAGGGCTATGATTCGCTCTTAGTGCTGCTTGATCTTAGTGCTGCTTTTGATACTGTTGATCCTAGATAGACTTGAACACATTGTTGGTATTAGGCAAGTGGCCCTCTCTTGGTTCAGATCCTACCTTTCAGACCGCTATCAGTATGTGAATGTAAATGGTGATTCCTCTGAGCATGTCAGGGTGAAATATGGAGTACCACAAGGATCAGTTTTAGGTCCCTTGCTGTTTTCGCTGTACATGCTACCTTTAGGCTCAGTCATTCGTAAGCATAGAATTAGTTTTCATTGTTTTGCGGATGATACACAGTTATATATATCGGCTAAACCAGAAGACAGACAGCAATTTCAGAAAATGGAAAAATGCTTATTTGACATTAAAAAAGTGGATGTCAGACAACTTCCTCCAGCTAAATCTGGACAAGACTGAGGTCCTTCTTACTGGCTCTAACGCCACCAGAAGTCAGCTATCTGACATCACAGTCAGTTTTGATGGATTATCCATTGTACTGCACAAGTACTGTTGTTAAAAACCTTGGTGTTACTTTAGACTCCAATCTTTCATTTGATGTACATGCTTCTAACATTAGTCGCACTGCCTTCTTTCAACTCCGTAATATTGTCAAACTAAGAAACGTGCTATCCTTTCAAGATGCAGAGAAACTGGTTCATGCATTTATCACCTCCAGGCTCGATTACTGTAATGTCTTATTCTCCGGTTGTCCAAATAGGTTGTTAAATAAACTCCAGCTAGTCCAGAATGCAGCAGCCAAGGTCCTCACTAAAACCAAAAAATATGATCATATCACCCCCATTCTATCCTCACTCCACTGGCTACCAGTAAAATTTCGTGTCGACTATAAAGTACTTCTCTTGACCTATAAAGCTCTAAACGATCTTGCACCGCAGTATGTGAGTGACCTCATTTGCAATTACAATCTGACGCATACGCTTTGATCGCAAGACACAGGTCTCTTAGTAATACCTAGAATAAAGAACGTTACCGTGGGGGGAAGAGCATTTGCTCATAAAGCGCCACAATTGTGGAATAAACTACCCGTTAGTGTTCGGAGCTCAGAAACAATCTCTGCTTTTAAGTCAAGGCTTAAGACCTACCTGTTTAGTCAGTCTTTTGGATATTAAAGTCCCTTTTTCTTAGAAAAAAGCAAGTTCTGGGGGTTCATGGTCATTTGAGATTAAAGGTGAAAGGGGGGATTGGTGCTGTCACCCCACCACTCTGCTGATCGCTCAAGTTTGCAGACGGTGGTTTGGTGTGATGCCGAGACCCCTGGAAGCCCTCATGTCCGTGTTACCTTCCAGCTCTCCCTTCTTAGCAGGGCTGCCATAGTTACTTTAGCATTGCCGGAGGTTAGGTTAGGGCACTTAACTTTCTCCTCTCTCTTCTTCTTTTTCTGAGCTGTTCCCGAGCTGATCCCTGGATGACGCTTGGCTGACTGAACCCTCACCGGGACTCTATGGAGTTGCCCCGAGCTGACGCTTGACCATTTCAACCCTAACGAGCTGACGCTGACCAAGTGAACTCACCAGGATTCCCTGGAGACATCCTGAGCTGACGCTTGGCCTTGTCAACCCTCCCGAGCTGATCCTGACTGACTGAACCTGCACCAGGACTCCATGGAGACATCATCATGAAACCAACTGAGACTGGACCCCATGGACCTCTACTGAATTAGCAGCATAATACTGAACTAATTTCAGCTTAATGTTGCTGAGAGGTTCCTGAAAGTGGCCCAGCAAAAACCCGGGATTCGAAATACCCCTTGGACTATTTTTGTATCTTTACTTCTTTAAATAAGTAACAACTCATCTTGATCTATTGCTTGTTATGCATTAAATGTTTGTGCGCCCGGCCACCCAGAGGAGGATGGGGTCTTGGTTCCTCTCAAGGTTTCTTCCTATTAGAGGGAGTTTTTCCTTGCCACTGTCACCTCAGGCTTGCTTGTTGGGGGGTTTAGGCCGGTTATATGTAAAGTGCTTTGTGACAATGACTGTTGTTAAGAGCGCTATATAAATAAATTTTGAATTGAATTGAATTAAATTTGAATACTTGTCATGGCTCCTCTGGACTTGGACCCTCGGACCAGTAGCTGCCATTCCTCTGTTTAGTTTTGTTCTCTAGTTGCACTTTCGGTGCCATTCCTGTTGTGACTGTTACTCCATGTGTGTCTTTGGTTAGCTCTAGCTTTCCTTGTTAGCTTGCTCCCACTTCCGCGTTCTCTCTGTCTTCACTTCATGCCCTCGCGAGTAGTTCACTCTCTGTTTAGAGCGCACCCCACTTCTGTATGTGTTGTCTGCACTGCGTGCTCCCTACCTAGTAGTTTAGTGTCTGTTTAGAGCACACCCGTCCTTATTATTACTTTCACCTGTATCTCATTTGCCTTCAGTTTGGGATTGGTGCAAGCACTCATTTGTTCAGTTGTGTGGCTTTATTTAATCCAGTTTAACCCGTGCCTACCCGAGTCTGTCTCCCTCATGATTCACGTGTGGTTTGTGTTTTTGCTACATTCTGTTTTGTTCCTGTGTCAGTATTCTTTGTTCACCCCGTTTCTTGTGTTTTTCCTCCAGGCTCATGTCTTCCAGCAAACCCCCGTTCCGATGAGGCTGCAGTGTTTCCCCAAAGTCTGGATCACCTTTGTTTCGCCTCATGGATCTTAGAACGTCAGGATACCATTCTTTCTGTTTCCCCATGGAGGATTCCTTGGTTACCCATATTGTAAGCTGGGAGCACGAGCCCCATGTTTCTTTTGATACTTTTGTATTTGTATACTTTCTTTTTTTCGCCCATCTTTTGCCCCTGTTCTGCTAGGGCTGGGCGATATGGCATAAAAAAAATATCATGATATTTTTAAACTATATCACGATACACGATATATATCTCAATACATTGAAATTTCCTCTAAATCACTGTATAAATGATAAATTCGGCACTATATTGCATAAAATGACACCAATATAATGAATTTAGCCAAGGTTTAACACAGTAAATGCTTTTATTTTAAACCAAAGTATAATATAGCAAATTTTATACTTTTTATTGGGGACAGACAAGTGGGCAAGAGGAGCCATTGATTGCGTGCTTATTAAACGTGTAAGACCTAACTATTAAATTATAATTATAAGGTTGATACTATAATTTGCGTTTAACCTACCTGCCGCCGTTCCTTCTTCTACGTCATCTTTGGTTTTTCTGTAGAAACTTGCTGTAGCGTGCAGTCAATCACAAAACCAGGGGCCATCGGCCAATAGGATTCACAGGCAGGAACTGCCAAGCCATTTGGCACACTCTAGTTTTGGCATTGATGTGACGCCATATGCAGGGGAGCAAGCAGAGAAGAGAAACACGAAAGTGGTACAAAACGCGCATGCGCTAGGAGGATTTTCTAGATGGGTGGGGGAGCGAGCTGTCTGCTTTGACGGGGCAGAAAAACTAAACTCGAAAGCGAAGTACATGCTGTCTGTTTAACAATAACATTAGGATTTATACTCGATGGTCACAATCAGTGTTGGGAAAGCTACTTTGGAAATGTAATGCGTTACAATTACAAGTTACCCTATTTAAAATGTAATAGTAGTGTAACTATTTCAATTACTTTAGCAAAGTAATGTAACTAATTACATTTGCTTACATTTGGATTACTTTTCTACATTTTGAATGAATTTTCTCAACTGTCAACCATTTTCAGTTTTTGAAACCTGGTTAACCTTACAGCATTACTCAACACTGACTGCTGTCAAAATCCTTATAAACTCCCTCAACACAGCCACAGCTGTGTCGGACTTCAACACCTCAACACCGCTCTACTGTGAGATCATGCTGATCTTTCAATACCTGTGCCTGCTAAATCAAATATTTGACATTTGGTGACCATCACTGAATAAGCAGCTGTCTATTCATGTGGGATTGGTTGTGCATATAGCGTCTGCTCACTACAGCTCATTTTTATTTCCTGCAGTGGGCTAGGCCTACATTGTAGTTCCTATCTGGCATTGCAGGCCTCCTCGCAGCTGCAGCTCAGACCGCTTGTAGGCTGTAGATCCAGCAGCAAGTGGGTGTTGCAAGTTCAAACATGATAAGAGAACCAATTAGACATATCGGAATAGTGTCAATAGTGTTAAATATATAGCCAATGTTTCTGCAGAAGATATTGAGATGTAACTGAAATTGTAATCCTGAATATTTCCTGAAAGTAACTGTAATTCAATTACAGATTTTTTTCAAAGTAATGTAACTGATTACTGTTACTTTTATTTTGTAATTAAATTACGTAATCTCATTACATGTTACTCGTTACTCCCCAACACTGGTCACGATATAGTCATTTACTACATTGCACGTGGAACAAGCCGAAATACATCAAGTATATTCGATATATCGCCCACCGCTATGTGTCCCCTGCCTATTGTCCCCAATAAACCCTTTGTGTTTAAGCCTGCTACAGTGTCCTCATCTCCCATTCCTACCGCACAGTACTGTATAATCCATCTTTAGATGTTTTCTTAAATGAACTGATAAGGAACCATCTTGTCTTTGGTGAGATCTTCTGGTCTTATTCATAATAATGAGAGAGAGTTGGATTCACAATTTTGGGGTCAGAACTGTGAATATTTTACAATAGAGTAAAAAACCAAGCGAACTTATAAAAAGGAAAAGTTTAAAGCATGAATGTGAACAGACGTACTGTGTGTGTGTGTAAATATACATATATATATATATATATACATAAACAATACATTAAAGCATGTATAATAAATTCCTTTCAAATTCATTTCAAATTTTATTTATGTATACCATATGTTATAAAGTATAGTTAATTAAAGTACTACAATATAGTAATAATATGCAGTATACATATGGGAGCGTAACAGTTGGGGAGTTGCCCCCATGATCGGAAGGGTGCCAGTTCACGGTACCACTGCGGTACCACTGATGTACTCGTGAGCACTGCTCCCCAGGTGCTGCCAAAAAGCTGCCCAGTGCTTCTTCACAGATGGGTCAAATTTTGTTGTGGTGCACTGTGTACTGTGTGCAATATGTATATGGTATGTACATACATATATTATTGTGAAAAACATAATTTGTGAGATTCTGTGTTTAACAAAATCCATTTTCAACCTACTGAATTACATGGGCATCAAATTAAAGGTGCTGAAGGCTGACCTCCTAAACTCTGAACCAGTTTTTAAGATGTTGCTTTAACTGAACAACTAACAATTAATGTGTCATTACAATATTATTATTATAGTTATTGTTGCAGTTTGCTTTTATAAAGCTCTTCGGTGCACAACACCTTTCATTATCATTTCCTATATATAAATTGACACCTACAAAAATGCTTTTACTAAGCCATTGAAGTCTGGCAAATCTTGGAGACAATCATGTCTTCACAGATTTCTAAAAACATGCCTATGAACACACAAACACATTTTAGGTATGCTTCAGGAAAAGCTACGAGTGAAGGACGGCGGTGCCTTATGTCCTGCATTACGTCAGAGATAAATCTTCTCTTAATAAAGTGGATGATTACATGATAAATTATCTCCTTCCATCAAGCCTTGAGAGACAGCTAACCTCCGTCCATCCAGCCCTCTGCTGGGGGGAGGTGGAGGGTGGATGGAGGTGGGGTGGCCTTGGCGCCTGCGAGGGCTGGGCAGCTTTTTCGGTGTCCCTTTATTCGTTTGGCAGATAATTTGAATAAAGGGTCTGGAGGTGGGAGTGTCGCATGGGGAGGAACAGTAAAGATTTGCAAAATAACAAGGTTCCTCTCTGTCTCTGTATTGGGCCTCAGCAAGCACATCTGGATTTTCAAGGAGCTTTTGTACTGTTCACATTCAGAGGTTGTCAGCTGCAGAGAAGAAGGAGAAGGGGAAGAAGAAGAAGAAGAGACTCTTAGTTAGTGATGGCTTTGACAGTAGTGAGATTAATTAGCCTTGTCTGTATATACTCAAGGCTAATAGGTAAGAATTTTTTTTATTTTTTCTTATTTTTCCAGTTCCTTCCTTCTCTTAAAAACTATTCAGCTCAACACTCCAGTATTATCCATCATCTAAATATTTCCAGAATATTTCCATAATTGTCATGACATTAAATGAAATTAAATTAGATTATAGATAGATTGAAATTATAGATTTTGCAGCTCCTTTAGTACTGAGCCTCCTTTATGTCCACCTCTTGTTCAAAATGTCATGGATGTCAAGTACATGTAATAACTTTCTGATTTCTTTTATAGATGCCAAGGTAGACATAATTTCCAGTGATGAAGACATCCAGGTGGGGAAAGACCACGTTCTTTTGTGTAAAGGTTTGTTTTTTCTTCTCCTTTACTTTGCATTTTCAACTATATATATACTTACTCTCGTTTCCATTGTGTTTCAGTTCTGTTTCTTGAACCAAATGAAAGACTCATGATCTCTTGCCCCAAGACTATTGAACAATCTTTCAGTGACACTAAGATCAGCCCCAGAAACAGAATTATTCAAGCAATAACTTAATGCATTGTTGTTTAGGCAAGCATTTGTGTAGCTTGACTGCAGCTTTATAAAAAAAAATTGTTACTTATATATTTGTATATATTTTGCATGCTGTATATATACCATGCACCATGGTATTTTTTTCCTGGCACTTCATAGCTGGTAAAGATGCAGAAATTCAGTGGATGAAAGACGGAGAAGAGATCGACGAAGATCGTCATGAGGTGGAACCGGTGGATGAATCCACAAGTAAACTGCACCTGAAGGCTATGAATCTAGAAGACAGCGGAACCTACAAATGTCTTTGTACCTACCTGAACAATCACGAGGACTATGCTGACTTGAAACTCTTCGTCCATGGTAGGACACAAACAACTAAAGTTACACTGTAAAAAAAATATATTATAAATGTACAGAATAATATTGGCAGCAGAGTTCCAGTCATTTTCTGTATTTTTAAAGCCAGTGTACTATATTTGATAAATATAATACACTGCTGTAAATATCTTTGGATATTTACAGTATTAGTGTAATTTTTCAGTGTATTGTGCTGTGTCAATTTACTGAGGCGTACAAATACTGTAAACAACTGTTTACAGTGTAATGTATTGTCAGATCTAGCAACTGCTCTTAATTGTGTTTGTCTTCTTGGTGATTTTACAGAGGAAATCAAGTTTGGATCGACCCAAGTTTACCACAAGTTTCTGGTGAATCAGAATGTGCGCGTCCCCTGCGTGGCCACCGGCAAGCCCGGCGTGGAAATCCGATGGTACTGGGACAACCGACTTGTTGGCGATGATGGTATGACCCTAACAGCGGGCATCTCCTCACCTTCCTCACTCTCTGTGATGCCTGCTGCTGGCAGAATGGAGGGGTGGCGATGGCGGATGAGAAAAGACTGTGGGGCAAGAGGCCGTGTTACCAATTTGCAGTCAAATTGATGGATGTTTCTGGCCCAACGCCAGACAACATCCTGTGTTGTGCCCATGCAACATCTCATCTCGTCTAACAGTGAGCAAGAGAATACTAACACCAAAAAAATGCATTCTGCCCCTGTTTCCTGACAAAATGCCACCATTGACAACCTAAGGAGTGTGAGTGTGTTGTGGTTGCATGTATGTGCGCTTCTCAGCCATCCCATCTTTGCGAAGGTGGACCCTTTTTAGGACACTTAATTCCCTTTCTTTTCTCTCCCCCCGAACGTTTGCAGGCACGGGTCATCTCCGAGTCCTTGAAGATGGGACTCTACAAATTTCCAATATTCAGAAAATGGATCAGGGAACATATACCTGTGAAGCCAAGATTTGAGGACGTCGTCCATTCAAAAGGCTGAACATCTCAGTGGTCGTGATTGGTGAGCTGCTCTGAATAGAGAAGACAGGGGTTGAAAGTTTCATTAACTGTACCCTATATATTAGTGTTACAACTTATTTCTGATCCAGTGACCTGTTCAGCTAAACTTTGTGCTTGCACTCTCAGGCGATGTCTCAGGTGAGAAGGTTTTGCAAAGTGGACAGAGTGGCAGCTGTAAATATAAGTGTTGTGTCACGGCCGCGCCCCTCTCACCGGCCGTGCCACGCCCGCGATCGCCGGAGTTCTGACCTGGTGGTATTGTTCTGTCCTCTGGGTAACACTTTCGGTGTCCAGCCTTGTGTGTCTGTCTTCCCTCTTGTTTCTCCGGTTAGCCTAGCCACCCCGCTAGCTCACTTCCGGGTTCTCTTGTCTTCACGGCGTGCTCACGCGAGTAGTTCACTCCCCACCTAGAGCGCACTTCACTTCCGCGTTTGTTGTCTTCCCTGCGTGTGTCCTTCCTAGTAGGTTAGGATCTGTTTAGGACACCCCTCGTTCATCATTGTTTTCAGGTGGCGCTCGTTACTTTCGTTATTGGGGAATTGGGACACTCACTCTTTCGCCTTTGTTTTGCGCCGTATTTAAACCCGCTGAGCCAGCCACACCTCGGTTCGTTCTCCCTCATTTCGTGGATTTATTTCGCTCCTGTCTCGTTCTTTTGAATATCATTCCGCTTTTGCTCTTGGCTTTTTTTCGGTGTGGCTTGACGTTAGGCTTTTGTTTTTTCCAGCTCTTTTTCTCCACTCTCGTTTGGACCCCCGCTTTGGATCTTCAGTTTGGATTATTTCAGCCCCGTTTCTCTCACCTGATTTTCACCAGCCCTGTTTTTCTGTTTCTCCGCAGGCTCGTGTTCCCCAGTGAGATCCTCTCCCTGCTCCGATCCGGCGCAGCGCCGGGATCGCTTCTGTTTCGCCTCGTGGATCTTTGAGGAGCGCAAGGCGCTCCTTCTCCTGGTTTCCCCACGGAGGCTCTCCCGTTTCGGCCACGGCCACGCTCACTGGGGGCACGGGCTCCACCTGAGAGAGAGGATATTGGACTTCTGTTTTTTACTTTCGGTTTCGTGGACTCTGATTTTTCTCCGTTTTTTGCCCTGCCTGTTTTTGTCCCTGTGTTTGTGTATTTTTCAATAAACTGTTTTCTTGTATTCCGTTGCGTCCTCGCCTGCGTCAAGCCGTCACCATGACATGTTGTGGTAGTTTCTTAACAGGCTTTAAACTCAAGGATCAAGTATTGATTAAGAATTAGTTCAAGGATTAAAAATTCTGGCAAGAATTATACAAAAAACATTTGGTCATAGAGATGTTGAATGATTAAATAAGAGCATTAGCATGAAAAAAAAAATGGCATGCTAGTTTGTATCCTCAAATTACATCCCTCTTTTTCCTAAACAAAACACTTTGCCGTCTGAAGCGATAAACAGTGATATCATGGAATATTTCATCCAGTGTAAGCCTCCAATTGCATTCAAATGCTGACAATTTTTTAACAGTACTAAAGAAGATTTTTTTAAGCACACCTCCAAAGGATGTCCAAACTATAAAATCCCAAAATCAAGCCCCTAATTTAGAGGGGGCTCATGATTGACTTGGAGTTAAGGGTCTTGCTCAGGATCCCAAAGGTTCTGGATGTAATTTACAAACCCACAGCCTCTTAGAACATAACTGACAACACTGCATTTACCTCCATCTGATGTGAGTGGCAACAAATGTAACATGGCTGCTGCTTTTATTGCAGGTGTCAGTGGTGTAACTGCAGTGACACAGAAGCCTCCTGTTCTCACCCCGACTAAAGGACAGACGGCCACTATGGACTGCAATTTGGGTTCCAGTACTAATGTTGCACGCTGGTAAAAGCAGCTTCCAGGAGGAGTTCCTCAGTTTGTGTTGAGAAATCAGATAAGCTGGGACTCTCCTAAATATGGATCTGGCTTTTCCTCTCCAAAGTTCACATCAAAATGCTCATCTGGTTCAGATTGTAATTTAATCATTAATAATGTGGAGGTGGGAGACTCTGCAGTGTATTACTGTAACACATGGGACAGCTCTGCCAGTGAGCACGTATCACAGTGATACACACCATGACAAAAACCTCCTCACTGCTCACACTCACTTCTGCTTTCAGACAACACGAGAAACACAAAACCTCTCCCTTAACTCATGTGGCTCAGCTGTAGTATATGGAACTCATCTTTTACATTTTTTCTCACATAAACTGATTTTGTCTTTGGAGATATTTCCTGAACTTATAATTTATAATGTGCAGGTGAGTGAGGTTCCTGAACTCATGTGGCTCATCTGTCCTCTGTGAAATCCCTTTTTAGATGTAAGACTAGGATGAAGTGATAAGGAGCTGAAGTGAAATGTTTTTGTCTTTAATTGTCCAAACTGGTTCATAATAGTGTGCTGGAGACTGGGATGTTGGAGTCTGACCTCAGCTCTAAAGACACACAGGGCTGCTCCGTCTTACCTACAATACAAAACACAGCTACAAGACACATTTTCATCCTGATCAATTTCACAGCACTGTTATGAAAAACACAGTTATTACTTAAAAAACAACAATCTGACATTTCTTTATTCTACAATTTATCTCTTTATCTCTTCAATGTGCTAGCACACAGTTTGTGGTCTTACTGACCTACTGCTTGCAGCATAGAAAGAATATTGCTTAAACAGGTGCATTGTTGCTGGGAATGTTGAGGTTTTAGCTCAGCAAAGGTGTGTGT
>JAVGVS010002707.1:0-10922 GCA_032718565.1 Distichodus sexfasciatus
ATATTATATATATTATAAGAAGTAATATTTTAGTTCATTATGGTCAAAAATCAATATGTTTGTGAGAGTGACTAAGCCTTAATAGTGCGAAATAGAGAAAAAACAGTTTATTTTCTTATGACCTTCACATACCACTTCTACATAATCACCTCTATGTCAAACAAGTGTAGGAGCAACTGTGACTACTGGATCAGTGTTTAGCTATTCATGGATAAGAAAATGAAAATGTTGACACTGTGTAGCACTGTAGAGATTTTTTTCATTATGTGGGCACATTTTTGACTAAACATATATGCAGTGCTTATACAAGCCCAGATATAACAGAAAAAGCCTAACTTTATGTTGAAGTATATCCACATTTTTATTTAGTGAATTTGCCATTTTAATCTCAGAAAATTTCTCGCAAATTTATATTACTAAACATCATTAGTAAAGACTAACACTCATTGCTCTTTCAGGATTTTTGTAGGGGTTGGAACAGCTTACAAGGCAGAATTATCCATGGACTGGATCGGGCAAGTGCCCAGGAGCCATATTTTCATATTTTTTTGTATTAGTCACTGGAAATGATGCATACAGGTCATACATTAATACTTTAAAAATAGATTAATTTTCTAAAGAGAGAACACACAAAGAAACATTTTATTTAAATCACAATTGCATACCAATCGGAATGAGCTTGTCCACAGTGCACGTCAGGTGAAGTTGAAATGTAGTTGCCCAAGTGCCCCACACTATGTTAATCTGGCCCTGACAGCTGACATGGACCTAGAATACCAGGTTATAAATGCCACACTAATACTCTTCTTATTCAGAAAGCGAAAGTCATTTGAACTACGTAACCACATCAATGAACAAAGTTCAAGGTGTGAGCATGTTTTCATCAGTTTGGTCAAAAAGTTGAAGTGTGGTTTAATCTTGTGATCAAAGTTTAATATAAATAATGTACAATAAAATAGCTAGTCTGTTAATTGTAATTATCTCCCATAAAAACATAAAATATTTAAACTCATTTCAATGACTAGTGATATTCTTTTTCTAATAAAGTTTTTCATGCTGAAAAGTAAATGTCTTGCTCTTTAATGAAGGTTCTGAATGTTTCCAAGATCATAGTAAAGGAAAGCCATTCTTTACGTCAGCCTTTCTCCATTTACGTGTTCACTACCTACTGTAGCTACATGAACAGTGTTTAGCTATTCATAGTCACGTCTGTGTAGCCAAGGTACGAAAATTGATACCATAGAGCAGAAGTAGCATTTAGTTTGTCCTGCCCACATATTACAGTATTCAATGGTAAGTTTAAATTTTGTTCTTTCAGTACATACACTTTCCATTTCATGGTCACTTTTCTCACTTCCTCTCATACTAGAAACCAAGTCAAATGTTATTAAATAGCCTCCATTTCAGTCACTTCTCCCCATCTGGTTTTTCTTCATCGTGAATCTGATTTCTTAAACAGTATGAATGAACAAGAAGGTAAATAGCTTTTCTTTGAAGCCAAGTTATAATCTGCTCATGTTTCATGACTTTTTCATTCATTTTCAAACAGGAAAAATTATTTTTTAATTATAATCTCACACAACATTATAACAAAGCGACATCAGTCATTTGCAAGCCCAATCCCTAACAGACTATGTTTCTTTTTGATTAAAAAATAATTTTCACTATACAGTAGCTGGCTTCTTCTACAAAGAATGTTCTCATCATCGGGTCTAACCAGCAGTGAGGATCTGAAGCAGATGAGCAGGATTTGGGGCTGCTATTTATCCACCTCACCCCTTTTACATCTATGGTGGCTACATGAAATGTGCTAAGGTTGAAGCTGAACATTTTAGTTCACACAACTCAGCATATTCATGAATGTGGCTTAGTGGTTGGCCCCTCGCCTTGGGACCAAGAGGTTGTTGGTTCGAATCTGACCTCTGGTGTTACTAACAGTGGGTCCTTGAGCAAGACCCTTAAATACCTAAGTTGCTCTCAGGGGAACTGTCCCTGAAATTAGGAAATGTAAGTCGCTCTGGATAAGTGTGTCTGCTAAATGCTGTATACATACTTGTTTTCAGTTCAGGTGTTTTTCATGTGTTTAGTTCAGCCATTGATTCAGTGAGTTATTCTCTCATTGTCTTGTTTAGTTTGTCGTTATCCAGTTAGTGTTTGGTTCTTTTGATTGATTTTCACATTTTTGTTTAGCACCTCCATATTAGCACTGCCCTCATTGGCTTAAATAAAGATCACAATGTTTAGCAAATGTGTATATATGACCTGCTTTGCATCAGATCATGTGACCTATTTAGTTTCAAATTAATCTTATAATCGATGCATCGCGGTGCAGACGCGGACGATTCTGCGTCTGCGTCGATGCAGTGGCAGGACATAATCGATTATATCATAAAGACATTGTTTGGTGAATTTCTGGCGGCGGCATAAAAAATTCTAGTTAAAAAGTAGTTTGGGTAGTGACTGTGGCTGTCTGATGTGAGTACAGCGCTGCTCCGGGTAGAAGTAACTGTCATCTCACCGAGAATGGCGGAGGGAGTAAATTTCGCGTAATAATATAATATTGCGCGCAAACTGTATTTTTCCTCTCTCAAATGTCTTTTTTCCTCTCAATGTGTTAAATGTCTTCGCGCGCAAAGTAAATTACCGACGAGCGGCTTTTTTGCTCGAGTGAGATTTCTACGCGGCGGGTTTGAAAGGGGCGGGGTTTGGGGGCGGGGTTTTGGCTGCTTCTGCCTGCGAATCCTATTGGCCGATGGTTCCTGGTCTTGTGATTGACTTCACGCTGCAGACAGTTTTTACAGAAAAACCAAAGATAACGGAGGAAGAGGAACAGCGGCAGGTAGGTTAAACGCAAGTTATAGTTTATCGACCTTATAATAATAATTTAATAGTTAGGTCTTACACGTTTAATAAGCACGCAATCAGTGGCTCCCCTTGCCCACTTATCTGTCCCCAATTCAACATGAACACAGAAGCAGTTACAGACTGCAGCGAGGCACATCATTGGGATGCTGAAGCAGGCGTTATAGCTCCATCATTACACACACACACACACACACACGCCCCAAGACTGATGGCCCAGAATTAAACTTTTGTAGTATCTGCATAACCATCCATTATGTTTCGTGCTTTGTTGATCCTCTGATGGTATGTAAGGTTGACATACTTATTATATTAATTTTTAAATAGTGCGGGCCCATTTTCCGCACTATTTTTTAATTATGTCTTAAGTGTGTTTTTGAATGACTATTTTTGTATTTACCTTTTTTGTTATTCAACACCTGTTCCGCCACTGCGTCGTCCTCCATTTTTCTTTTTATGAACAGCTGCACGGCGCCCACACGACAGGCTCATTAACCAATATTTTAATATTCTTAAAGTTATGAAATTCAAATTGTATAATATTATACAACTGCTGAATTGAAGAAAGCTGATGTTTTGCACAAACATGTATGAAATAAAATTTGCTTAAGTGTTCTTCAGCCGTTGTAAATTCTGTCCTTACCTAGGTTTTGCCAACGAGCTGAACGCATTCTACGCCCGTTTTGAGGTTAGCCAGGCGGCTATCGCTACCAGCAGCCTGACGACTGAGGGCAGTGACGTCACCAGCAAGGAACGCGTCATCAGCATTGCAGAGCACGACGTCTGCGCGGCGCTGAGGAGGGTGAACATCAGGAAGACGGCGGGTCCAGATGGCATCTCCGGGCGCCTGTTGAGCTGACCAACTGGCAGGTGTGTTCACTTACATCTTCAACGAGTCTCTGGTGAAGTCTGTGGTCCCCACTTACTTCAAAAATCCATCGTCCCCGTGCCCAAGAACAACAAACCTTCATGCCTGAATGACTACCGCCCTGTTGCACTGACATTGGTAGTTATAAAGGTGTTTGAAAGACTGATAAAACACATCATCTCCTCCTCCATCCCAAGCACCATAGATCCACTCCAGTTTGCCTATCGCTCCAACAGATCTACAGAGGATGCCATCTCCCACGTCCTACACACCTTCCTCAGCCACGTGGACAAGAAACAAGGAAACTATGTGAGAATGCTGTTTATGGACTACAGCTCAACGTTCAACACAATAGTGCCCTACAGACTGTTTACTAAACTGAGAGACCTAGGACTCGACAACCGCTTGTGCACGTGGGTGCTGGACTTCCTCACAGGCAGATCTCAGGTATGCGGGTGGGCAGGTGTGTTTCCAGCAGCATCACCACCAACACAGAAGCTCCTCAAGGGTGTGTGCTTTCTCCGCTGTTATACTCACTCTACACTTCGGACTGTGTGGCCTCTCACGACTCCAACAACATTGTCAATTTTGCGGATGACACAGTGGTGTTAGGATTAATCTCCAACGACGATGAGACGGCCTACACGGACGAGGTGGAGAACCTGGCACTCTGGTGTCATGAAAACTGCCTCCAGCTGAACGTCAGCAAGACGAAGGAGCTGGTGGTGGACTTCAGCAGGAGACAATGCGACTACAGACCCCTCACCATCAACGGTGCTCCAGTGGAGAAGGTGTGTTTGTTTAAATACTTTGGCGTCTACATCTCTGAGGACCTGACCTGGGCTGAACATATCAATGTTCAAGTCAAGAGGGCAAAGTAGCGCCTGTACCACCTTAGAAAGCTGAGGAGGTTTGGGGTTTCCCCTACCGTTCTGAGAGCTTTCTATTCTGGCGCTGTGGAGAGCACTGTCACACAGAACATCTTGTCCTGGTACGGAAACTGCTGTGTTCAGGACCAGAAAGCCATCCAGAGAGTGATCCGAGCAGCGGAGCACTGCTGCACGTCAGCTCTCCCTTCCCTGCAGGACATTTACGCCAAGAGATGTAGGACCAGAGCAATTAGGATTATAAAGGACTCATCTCATCCCAGCAATGGACTATTTCATCTTCTGTAATCAGGCAGAAGGTTCCGCACCATCATGGCCAAAACAGAGAGACTCAGGAGGAGTTTCTATCCTCAGTCCATCCGTTTTCTGAACCAGGACGTGCCTTTTCTCTAAAAGCCTTATTGCCATTCCATGCTGTCTTTCAATCATATTGTTTATGATCATTTATACTGTCTGCCATTTTTCTCTGTCCAATATTACATACCCCTCCTCTGTTTGCTACTTGCTGTATTGTTCACTGCTGTGCAGTTGCACTCGGCACTTTAAACCGTCACACTGCACCTGTCATCTTTGTATATAAGAAACAGTTATTTGTTTATTTTTTATCTTTCCCATATTTCCTTTTCAAATTTGTACTGTAACTTTATTTTATTTTAAATTTTACTTTATATTATTTTAATAATGCCTAAATTGCAGTCAGGAGCGGATCAGGATACATTTCACTGCATTTTGTACTTGTATAATTTGCATGTGACAAATCTTGAATAAACCTTAATTGAAAAAATATTGATGAATATTAAAATTTGAGAAAACAGTTCTTCTGAAGAACTGTTGGTAAACAATGACCGTTGCTTTTTATTCTCACTGTAACTGGTACTGTTCATTAGTCAGACAATGTTCAGTATAATTATTGTATATATTGTACATTCCTCTGTATCCCACCCCGTTTGCAGTCATGCACTTATGACAATAAAACACTTGACTTTACTTCATCTAAACACATCAGACATGTCCACACCTTTAAACATTACAACTAGGCCCACTAGTGTGGTTCAATATATTTCTGTCTTAGAGGGAGGAAGATTAGTGATGAGAAAAACTAGAAAAGAAAAAAACAAGGCTTTGTAAGATGAGAACGTAAGTGTGAAAAATCTATGCAGATTTGGAATCCGAAGGTGATGAGAAAAGAAATCATGTTTTTCTCCATTATGTGCTTTATAAACCTCATGAACACATTGTTTTGTTCAGTAATAAAATATCACTGTTTGGTATCAACATAGGCATATTTCATGTAGCTTTGGTAGCTACCGAGGATGTAAACTGGTATAGACAGATAAATAAATAAATAGCAGGACCCCTTCTCCTCTGTTTTAGATTCCTTGTGGGAGTTAGACCAGTTGGTGAAATGGACATTTTTAGAAAAAGATGCTAGTCTCTGTACAGCAGAAGCTATTTCAGAAAAGTTCAAATGACTTATGGTACATGGGCATAAGATACGGTGCCATAAAACAAGGTTTAAGTTCAAGGGTTCAGGTTTTTCACAAAAATCTCCACTCTCAAGACCGCCTTTTTTGTCAAAGGCATGCTAGCATAACATTAAGTCTTTCATTTTAAATAATATAAATAGAACGTTTTTGGGTTAAAAAAAAAAAAAAAAAAACTGGCTCAGACAGTACAATGGGACAACAAAAAGTCCTGCCATTCTGATACATTCCTGCAAATAACCCAGAAATGTACAGAGCTGCCCAGCATATTCATGCTGAAAAAACTAAACAAACAAACAAAAAACAACAGTAAATTGGTTTTAGACAAAATAGCATTTTAAAAATGTTCAATGTCTTTAAGTTAGTCAGTCAAAAAGAAATAACTGTTTTAGCTATGCAATAAACAAGAAGCAGGTTTCAGAGTCTTATTTCTTCTATGTCTTTATGACTGGTAATTAAGGAGCTCTTAGTCATGTCAAATGAATACAATATGAATGGTCTTTGGATATCATTAGAAAAAAAAGTCAATTTGAAACTCACTTTAAATCTATGCAAAATGAGTTTAACATTAGTGTTTAATAAAAAATATATAATCCCATATGAATATAGCACTTTTGTGTTGTAAACAAAATGTAACGGTGCATTTGGATAATATTGGTTTACAATGTGTCCTGATAACATATTTTGGTTTAAGAGGAGTCAGAGGAGACACGGAAAGGAAACCCCTGGGGAACAGAGTAAAATAGCTAGTATAATGTCAGGTGAGCTTGTTTGCAGGACAATGCAGAGACTTTAAAAGTTAAAATAGCCTATTTACTTAACAAGAAGTACTTCATATCAATCAAAATTAAGTTGAAATCTTATCATCATAACTATTGTAAATCGTTTAATTTTGATTATAAGGCAAAAGTCTGTAAAAGCATGACAAGTATTTTAAACAGCAATATATTATTTCATAGTTTTTCACCTGGTATTGCTCAGTAAAGCTCGGAGCTTGTCTCTGGGTGTGCACGAGCGCTCCCTGCTCGCTTCTCTGTACACCGATCTCTTATGCTTTGCGACTTGTTTCATGCTTATACATTTTAGGACACAGTCACATATAATCTGATGGGTAAAATCACAAAAGTACTCGTGGATAAACAAAAACCTTCAATAACGGCGACTTTATTTCATAAATCTGTTTTTTATACATCAAAGAAGTGTGAAATTTCATTAAAGGCACCAACTATACACCATTTAAACACACTTGTTGTGTTTTAATATGGCCACTTAGATGTCTATTTAGAAAACAAAATAAATTTCTAACCTGCCTCGCAAGCAAGAGCAGGAAAACGGGAAACAGTCGAAATCCGATGGTAACAGTAATTGGTGTAGCTGCATCTTTCAACCTCAGACTAGGGCTGGGTTCAAAAAAATCGATTCACCGATCAACATCGGTTCTCGTTCGAAAAATACGATATCGATTCAAAAAATCGTGGATCGATCTTTTCCTGCGGCTATGAGGTATGGCGTCACATCAATGCCAAAACTAGAGCGCGCAAAATGGCTTGCCGCAAAAATTTCGCGGGCGTAAATTTCAAAGTCGCGTACGCAAATGTGAAACTCGAGAGCACAAAATTAAGAATCGAGTGCACAGTTGCGATAATATTGCGCGCGAACTGTATTTTTCCTCGCACGAATGTCTTTTTTCCTCTCGATGTGTTAAATGTCCTCGCGCGCACAGTAGATTACCGATGAGCGGCTTTTTTGCTCAAGTGAGATTTCTGCGTGCGCAGTTTGAAAGGGGGTAGGTTTTGGCAGTTTGGGGGCGGGGTTTTGGCAGCTTCTACCTGCGAATCCTATTGGCCGATGGCTCCTGGTTTTGTGATTGACTTGTGTATCTGTGTTTATGCTGAAATGGGGACAGGCAAGGGGACCCATTAATTGCGTGCTTATTAAACGTGTAAGACCTAACTATTAAATTATAATTATAAGGTTGATAAACTATAACTTGCGTTTAATCTACCTGTCGCCGTTCCTCTTCCTCCGTCATCTTTGGTTTTTCTGTAAAAACTGTCTGTAGTGTGCAGTCAATCACAAGACCAGGAGCCATCGGCCAATAGGATTTGCAGGTAGAAGCTGCCAAAACCTACCCCCTTTCAAAGTGCGCACGCAGAAATTTTTTCTCTCAAGAAGAAATACATTCGCGAGAGGAAAAATACAGTTATTATCACAACCGCACTTGATTCTTAATTTTGTGCTCTCGAGTTTCACATTTGCGCGCGCGACTTTGAAATTTACGCCCGCTCTAGTTTTGGCATTGATGTGACGCCATAGTATGCACTACTTCTCGCGACCGCGCAAGGAGAGCTATAAAGACGTGAGACCGGCGAAACCGAAATCAAATAGAGCCATGGCTGAAGCTGCTCGGCTCCAATCACCGTCTGGCCAAATTTTATAACCAAGCAAAACTAGTATTGACGCAAAGAAATCTCTAAATAAATCGATATCGAATCGAATCGAGAATTGAATCGGATCATGACCTTGTGAATCGGAATCGAATCGATTCAGGAAATCAGCAACGATACCCAGACCGATGAGCTTCAGAATAGTGTTGTGTCGTTCGCAAACGATTCGTTCAAAAGAAAGAATCTTTTAAGAGAACGTACTAAACCGAATCACTTCCTCAAGTGATTCGTTCGTTTCTCAGTTCAGTTGAGCTGTCAGCAGCGCAGCTGCCGCAGCACGCAGTAGCGCCGGGAATGAACGAATCACTCAGTGAACTACACTCTCCTGAATCATTTTCCTCTGAGGGATACATTTTCATGGCGACTGTTGTTCTCCGTTGTTTTAACAGATTTAGTTTCCAGATAAACAAACTTAAAACGTTAGGCTGGCAGTAATGAGAAGAGAGTGAGACTCACCAGCTGTAGCATGCACTAGGCAGGAGCGACGGAGGGAGATAGGGGTGTGTTGTTTTCAAGTGTACCTCGGAGAAAACAAACAAACAAAAAAAGCTAAATTGCCACCGCAACAACTCACGTACAGTAGGACACAGCATGTAGCAAGTAGTGTTTAAAACCCGGTTTTATATACAGTTTGAGAAAACGCGTGATTCTCATTGCAACAATTTGCGAGGGAACGGTGCGTGTTCAGTGTGAATCCTTCACTGACTGTACTGTGGGGTATACGTTCAGTGAACGGATCACTCACTGAGCCCAATTTGCCGGGGGCCTGTTTCAGTAAGGAGGTTCAACCAACTCGGAGTTTAAACTTGAACTCTGAGTGGACTTACCGAGAGATTAAAAACTCAGAGTTTTCGGTTTTAGAACAGCTGATCTGAGTTAGGTCAATCAACTCTGAGTAGACTAATTCAGAGTTAAGCGCGCACACCGCGACTACAAAAAGGCATTATCAATGGAGCGCAGATATTACGAGTCACCATGGCAACATCTGAAAAAAGAGATCAGCATTTTTTTCTCCAGCTGAACTTGATGTGCTCATGCAAAGTTATAGCAAATATGAGCATATATTTAAACATAAAAGCAACACCACTGCATCGGCGAAACAGAGACAGTTAGCGTGGGAAAACATAGCTGCTCAAGTTAATGCGTAAGTTTACATTTAAAATATTTAAAGTATTTAAATATTTAAGTATAATAAAAAAATAAGTAATGTAATGTGTGACGTTTATAGACTTTTCACTTGAAAAAGTGGGGAATTGGCCGTAATTTTGAAGTTATTTCAGATGTAATTGCATTAAATTACATAAAATCGGCTACTGCATAGTTTCTACAACAAATTTGACAAAACAAGAATGCATATAACCTTAACTTAATGTTCAGTGGAAATGTTTAATTTAAGGTTCCCACTTTTACACACGTTGATCAGTTTAAGATACAATTTCTAAAATTGAGTTTTTAAAAGATTTAAAAGTGCACTTGTGTGTCTGCCTTTTTTATTGATCAAGTGGTAGAGGTTGATATGACATTTAGAATGTAAGCAGAACTAAAAAATAGTTTTTAGAACGAGTAATACTCCCATTAATCTAGTTACAGTACATGTCCCTGTTGAAGGTCAGGTGCAGGTGCAATCCTGCAGGTATTACAGTATTTCTGAATTGCTAAAATACTAAAATCCATTTGCAAAACCAAAGTTGCAAGTGTACAAACCACTTTACTGATTGAATCACATAGTTTGCAGAACTTTAAACAGTTCTCATGTGGTTAGACACAACTAGCAAATCGGAATCAGTCTTTGTGCAAAACTGTAAACACATTGTCATTGACAAGGCACATGTAGCATTGTGGTGCACTTCAACTCAGAATGGCACAACACAGCCCCAAAAGTGAAACACAAGCAACACACTGTTGTCATCGGTAACACACAAGCACTCAAAATTTAACACACCTGTTTCAAATCAGTAATGTGTTGCACCTAATCAATAATCAGGATTTAAAGCCATGTCAAATCCAAATGGCATGTGTGATTTTCACAATGGAGGGCAGGAGAGAAGGAGGAAGTGGAAGTGGACAAGGAGGAGGAGGAGGAAGAGACAGAGGAGGAAACAGAGGAGGAAGAGATAGAGGAGGAGGAAGAGACAGAGGAGACAGAGGAGGAAGAGACAGAGGAGACAGAGACAGAGGAGGAGGAGGAGGAGGAAGAGACAGAGGAGACAGAGGAGGAAGAGACAGAGGAGGAGGAGGAAGAGGAGACAGAGGAGGAAGAGACAGAGGAAACAGAGGAGGAAGAGACAGAGGAGGAGGAGGAGGAGGAGACAGAGGAGGAAGAGACAGAGGAGGAGGAAGAGACAGAGGAGACAGAGGAGGAAGAGACAGAGGA
>JAVGVS010002708.1:0-10919 GCA_032718565.1 Distichodus sexfasciatus
AATTATGATACCAAAATGTTCAAACATTATGACTCATTTTAGAAAACTTTTTCAAGAATAATAAAAAAAGTCTATGTTTTACAAATCTAAAAATCTAAAATTCCTGCCAATACTAAAATACACTTTCATTTGACTTATTATTAATTGAGTAACATATTAACTGAGTACAAAGAGATTCAGATTTCCTTAAAAGGATAGAAACCGCAAATTCAAGGTCTTCCACATAAAAAATCCCCAAATTTATACTTTTTAAGTAGATATGACTAATAACATGTATATTTTATATATTCACACAGTCCTATTTAGTATATATTATATAATATTAGTATCACAAGTGGGCATACGAGCTACAGACTACCCCAGATGGCTATATCGGGTGTCCAATCCCACTTTCTTTCCCCCAGCGAGGGCTCGCCTTACAAATCCGTCCTCGCCTCGCCACACTGAAATCTTGACCATGACGCCTGCAGGTCTTCCTGTACTGAACTAGCCACTTTATTAGAAATGCTCGCCGTTCGGATAACCGCCGGCATGTCGACGACACTACTGGCTCAATAATACCAAGCCGACTGGGCTCCTGCGGTCAGGAAACTGAGTAGTGGTCAATGGGGTTACGGACACGATTGTACATGACAACAGATGAGTCTTTTCAAGCTGCAACGGATGATCTAAAGTAGCTAAGCTACAACCAAGCTATTTTTCAGTATCATAGTTAGCTACACTACAAGTTACTGAAAAAAGGTAGCTAGCTACATACAAGCTGTTCGTCCAGTAATGCTTCTGAAGCGATTTTTGTGCATCCATCATAAAAAAGGTGAACTCTATCATCCCATTCCATCTGCAGCTCCAGGACTGGAATTGCCCACCCCTGTGGTTAAGGGTCTTGTTCTGGCAACCATGGCAGTGCTGGTAGAAGGATATAGCAGGATTT
The DNA here is from genome assembly GCA_032718565.1 of Distichodus sexfasciatus. Taxonomy (NCBI): domain Eukaryota; kingdom Metazoa; phylum Chordata; class Actinopteri; order Characiformes; family Distichodontidae; genus Distichodus; species Distichodus sexfasciatus. The sequence goes on from JAVGVS010002708.1 coordinate 932, forward strand.
GAACTTACAACATCTTGCTTCATAGGCGAGTGTCCTACTACTACTGTAAACCAGAACCACCCCGACCATTACCCCAGATGGTTAGGGTAAATAGTATGGTAAGATGGTATGGTAAGACCCAGAGCACCCTTTATCAAGCAGTTGAAAGGGTACCATGTAGTTCCACACGTTGGAAAAAATCCATAAACATCCAAACAATTCAGGCACCTGGTAGGAGCTTCTAATAAAGTGACCAGAAGTACCTGAAACCTTGTCAACATTCATCACGAAACAAACAAACCACGAGTGTTGGATTCGCAATTTACTCCCGAGTGCTCGCCGTCTCTCTCCCACAGCTCATGGGACACGGGTAATTTCCCACAATTTTCAGATGGGCAGCGGCGCAATACCGCATGCCCCGCTGCCCAGTGCCGCATTTGCACTCGCGGCCTTGTCATCTATCTCTCCGTTTTGCCCAGCCAAGCGTAGCCCGCCGTTCCCGACTGGCATTAAAAACATGGAGTCGGTACACGGAGAGAATGCAGACTGAACGCTTCCCGTCAACCCTTATCCGATCTGTCATCGCTGCTGCCGTCTTAAAGCGGGATTGTCCGGATTGGAATTATGACAGGTGGAAGATATACAGCAGATGGAGCTCATGGCTAAGCAGAGATATGGACCAAGACATGTCACGGTCATAGATAAAGGAGTGTAACACGTCTTTGACTTGCCAGTCGACATATCCAGAAATCAGTGATATATTTTTTATTTATAACTACGTCATGGCATACCAATAAATTACTAACAGGTTATTGATATTGACGGGTTCCATTTACCTGACAACGTGCCAAACTGGCCAATAAAAATGTCAAGCTAAAACTGTATGCTGCTAAAGCTTATGTCAGTGTCTGACATATTAGACTTACATGTCCTAATACCTGCGATACCTTTTATTGCTTTCCCTAGCTCTTGGAATAGCAGTTAGAGCCTTTCTTTGGAAATCTCTCATTTGTATGTAGCCCAAAGAAATTGGTCATTAACCTGATTACAAATTTCAGGTAAAGTCTGAGTTGCCCCAGATATTTGCAAGACGAATGGCCCACATTTTGCTTCTGGTTATTATGTCTGAAAGGTTTGAAATATGACTTTGGTCACGGTGCTTCAGGCTTGAACCTTTTCGGAGAAGAGCCAGCCTCTTTTTTTGTTGCTTGGATCCTGCACGGAACATGGGCTCTGGACCTTCCTGTGACCTTGTGAACCTCAACTGGACATTAGAAGACTTTAAATTCTGTAATATATCTGGGATAAATGGAATTCTCTTCCCTTTGCCTTCCTATTCCCTCCCCACTGGCTTGGTCTTATGGGGGGCTTGCACCTGGAAATTTGTAAATGTTATATGTTTCATGGTATAAAAAGTGGTTAATTCCTAGTAGATTTCATGTGCAATCACTCATCCAAAAATACAACCTGTATCATTTCCATAAGCTGGTCAGAACCATTATCTCCAGTGGGAACTGGGCTTCCGAATGCGGCTCAGCGAGCCGATTGCGCCTTGCAAGTGCAGTGCCATTATTGACCTCTGAGTTGAGAGGGAGGCCGACCAGGAGCTCGGGGCCACTGATGGCTTTGATAAATGCCCTCCCCTAGATGAGTCACAGGGAACATTATTTAAAATCAATGCAGCTTTTCTCTCTCTCCACGGACTCGGGAGTGGCCTGGCGCCTCTGAGAGCTTTTTAACAGGGCAGCGACACCCTTTTACACACTGGCTTTAATGTAGCTCTATTACGTATACAACGCAATCTATCATTAGCCGGCCATTTTAATAATCAATCGGACAATGCACTGTTCCAAAGAAAAAGTCTGTCCATATCAGGTATCCAGTTATGGCCCATTACTCCTCCAGCATCCAGTCCTGCTGTCTAATGGAGGAGTTATGGCTAGAAAACAAATGGCAAATTAATGGACGAAGTCTTTAAATGTATGCCATGATCCATCCCGGTTTGTACCTGGTGAGTGTACAGTTACCCTCCTGTCTCATTTTAGTCTCGATTCTTAGCAGCAAGACAGCTCTAGTCTCCAGATTTTACACCATTCGGGAGAGACAGTCAGCAGAGGTCAAAACATGGAGGCTGATAAGAAGATCAGAAGATGGTTGTTGTATCAGGACATGGTCAAGAGAACCAAAAGCCTTGCAAAGAGTACGCAACAAGGGTTTGCGTTACTTTAGAACAAAGACCAGGCTTCCATGGAGCCCTGTTAGTCCTCTAGACCTTCATACATTTCTAGTTGTTACCACAGAAACCTTCTTGGTTGGATATTCATGGCTTTGTTGACCATTTCAACTAGTATAAAGGGGACTATAAAAATCAGCTTTTGTTAGAATCCCTTCCTTGGTAGTGCCAAATTAGTACCATGTCCATTTGGTGTTAGTCCTCTACTAGACCATGATCAGTACATAGTTTTTGATCACAGAAGCCTTATTAACAAGGGAAATATATTCTGGTTGATGCCTGCAAACTAATAGTGCTACTGAGCTTTATAAAAGCAAGAAAACCTGAAGACGCACTTTTTTGGTAGCCCCAGATTGTTGGTACACTATCCATTAAGTTTTAGTTCTCCTCTAGTCTTTCATCAATACCCAGTTTTTGACCACAAAAATCTTCTTGGCTTGACATTAATAGTCTTCTTGACCCTCTCAATCTAGTAGTGCTCCTGAGTTGTATAAAAGAGGCTAAAAGTGGTAGGCTTTTGTTGATCCCGCCAAAATTGTTTGTACGCTACCTAGTTGGTTTTAGGTCTTCTCTAGCCCTTGTTTAATACCCAGTTTTTGACCGCAAATACCTTCTTGGCTGGACACTTATGGTGTTCTTGTCCCTCTCAATCTAGCAGTGCTACTGAGTTTTATATAGGAGGCTAAAAAAAGGCATACTTTTGTTTGAACTGCTTCCTTGATAGCATCAAATTGTTGGTACACATTCCAATTGGTATTGGTTCTCCTCTAGCCCTTGAGCAATACCCAGTTTTTGACCACAAAAACCTTCTTGGCTGGACATTTATGGACTTTTTGACCTTCACAATTTAGTAGTGCTTTTGAGTTGTATAAAAGAGGCTAAAAAGGCAGGCTTTTGTCTGAACCGTTTCCTCGTTAGTGCAAATTGTTGGTACACTATCCAGATGATGTTAGTTCTCCTCTTGCCCTTGATCAATACCCAGTTTTTGACCACAAAAACCTCCTTGGCTGGACATTCATGCTCTTCTTGACCCTCTCAATCTAGCAGTGCTCCTCTGTTATATATGGGAGGCTAAAAAAGGCAGGCTTTTGTTGAAAACACCACCTTGGTAGTGGCAAAATTGTTGGTACACTATCTAGTTGGTGTTAGTTCTCCTCTAGCCCTTGAGCAATACCTTCTTGTCTTGACATTTATGCTCTTGATGACCCTTTCAACATAGCATTGATACTGATGTGTATGCAGTCCAGCAATGTCGCTCTGTGTCTTACACCACCATGTCAGGGTCACTGCTGTGTTGAGAATGAGCCAAATCCCAAATAACAACAGCTCAATTGGGCTCTTGCGGTCAGAAACTGTGGCGTTATGAATATGAATATGGAAGACGGGTTAATAGGGGGAAATATGATGCTGCTAATGAAGTGGTCAAAAGAGGGAGTATGGATTTATTCCAGCCTCCGTATGGAGACTTTGAACACATCATTCTGGTGTCTAGCAGCAGACTGGGGAGCCGACTGACTCCAGTGAGCTCCCCCTCCTCCTCCTCCTTCTCCCTCTCTTTCTCTCTCTGATCCCTCGGGGCCTGATAAGTGGTCCGTCTCTCTCGGGACTTTTTCTGTCCCTGCTGTCGGTCAGCGCCTCCAGCTCACCCTCTCTGCGTCTGCACCAAATGGCTATCAGATTTAAGATCATTGCTTTCAGAAAGTCAACAGCTGGCTACTCAGCGCAGACGGCAGACAGACGCTCTCTATCACTTTTTCTTGCTTTCTCTCGCTCTGCCTCTGCTTAAAAACACAGATTTCTTTGTTAGGTCTAGCGGTCATAAATACATGGTATATGTATTAAGTTATATTAGCTAGAATGGTAAGTAGCAGCCACAAGCCGAATTCAACACATTTTTAATGACATTCATCACCTTGGAAAAGAAAAATAAAAAATGTTTGAGGTGGTGGTTTTGCTGACCCTCATTTCATCTCTTTTTCAGGGTTCTTAAGCACTAAGGGAACATTCCATTCCTCAGTTCATAAACATGGTGAAATTCTTAGTTTTTTTGGATAAAAGCTGGAACATTTCTATAAAAGCAATTTGTCGGTCTGCAGCAGTGCTCAAAACCAAAAAATGTCAAGCCAGAAAAATCGGACTAATTTTAGGTTTTTCTGTCTTTTATAGTGAATAATTATTTGTCAGCATGAACACACCACAGCACAACCTGAACCGGCAACCTTCCGATCACAGGACAAACTGCCTAATTGACAATGGTAGGAGACAGTAAGGTCCTTACCATACATAAAACATGCAAAAAAAAAGAAAAACCACACACCTTCCGTCTTCATAATATGTCAAATACAAGAACACACACATACACACACACTCTATTTTGTGAGATCTTTCTTTTGGCACACAAAATTAGAAGGAACAGTCTCTGAACACTAAACTGAACCTAACCTTAACCTCAGTGAGCAAAAGAAAATCTTTCCATGCATAGTTTTTCAGTTATAACCTGAATTTCTGTGGATAAAAGAACTTTTCACCAATCCATACAAATTCCTCTCAAAACCACAAAAAATGGGGAGGTAATCAGGTCCTCACAAGAACCAGAACACTTTCACACTTTTCTACAAAAGGCAGTTTTCCCTTCATAACCACCAGTCCTCACATACAAAAACGTCTCCATGGAGAAACAATTTTTTTCATATCTTTAGGGAGCCTACAAGAAGGCCACAACAAGCCAAAAAATTGATAAATATCAGGTATTCCTACTTTTTAGGAGCCAATCAAGTTCTCACAATCATCTAAAAACCTACTTCCAGGTTTTATAATGAGCACTGGTTTTCACATATCACAAATATCCTCACTAATCTGGAAAAATTCAGTAAATTTCCATTTTTATATCTTTTTGGGAGCAGTCATGCCCTCCAATACATCGTAAAAGCTATTCAACTTTATGAAAGCTTTCATTTTCCAATCGTTTCCACAAAACGCAATTGCCTTTAATGAGCACTGATTCTCACAATACAAAAATGACCTCACAAAGCTAACGCACGCTAAGTTAGTTGCTAACGTAGTTAGCAAGTATGCTTTTGGGAAACGCACCCCAGGTCGCATAAAAACCAAATCCAGCTTTTATTTTCCAAAAGCAGCGTCCTTCCATGAGCACCAGTCCTCACATACAAAGTCCGCACAGAGCCACAAAAACTGGTCAAAATAACGCCTCATAAACACGTACTGCTCCTCCCCTGCTCTCACAACCAGCTGCTGTTTTAGCTACACCAATGTTCATGGACAAAACTGGAAACACAACGTAAACCGAGAAACTAAGGTGATGGAAATGTGTAACAATCGACTTTCACATGCGTTTGACAAACAAATGGGGGGATGGAGGAGAGAGAGAGGGAGAAAGAGAAAGACGACAAAAGTGACAGGAGCGATGCGGTCGCACAAAAGCAAGAGCAAAACCCGTAGAATGTTTATTTTATAGCGTGCTATTTAGCTGTCAGGGGCCGACGGTTTAAAGTGGCGGAGAAATGCCGTAAACGCCGGCGGAGATTTAAAGCGTCTCGGGGGCCGAAATGGATAGGAAAAAGGGTGCGAGGACAAAAAAAGAAAAACAGGGGTGACGTGCGGATGGCTAATAGACAATCTGTATGCAGGAGGCTATTACGAGAATATTAGGGAGAAACGCCACCACGTTTTGGAACGATCAAGTCTCCATTTCTCTCTTCCACTCCCCCCCTCCCTCCCTCCCTTTCTCCATCCTCGTGAGCTCATTTCGGCAGTTCATTTACCAGATGTTTATTAAGTTGTCAGACAGATAAGTTCAAATCACTTTCCTAGCGCCCGTTCTTCACTTCCCCCTCGCCGCAAACAGACACGCAATTAGCCTCCGAACATCGCGGTTCAAGCCGCAACTAATGAGCCGCACGGAACGAGCGTGAGATTGGCGGGTAATAGGGTTCCAAACGACGGACAGACATACGGATGGAAAACGACGCACTGAAAACAACACAACTACTTTTACTGATTGACAATGATGTTCGACGCTTAATCTTTGGCTAACGTGTCCTGGTAGACATTTTAAGTCCTGTCCTGACATGTTCGCCCCTCGCTCTGCACATATTAACCTCCACAAGACTTTCCAACAAAAGTATCCCAACTACGGAAAGATTCGGACCCGACCTAAGTAGGCCACTAGAGGTTGGCATGCAATGCGAACAAATGTTACCACTGCATTTGACCCATCCATGACAGAGCAGTGAGGACATGGGGACCGTCCGGCGAGGACGGTACCTTGCTCATGAGTACCTCAGTAGTACCTTTACCGGCCCTTGATTCAAATCGGCGACCTTCCAATCATGGGGCCAATTTCCTAACCGTTACGCTATCAGCTGTACCGTAATCCATGCCCCCCGAGTTCACCTTGGTCTTACGCATCGTTATAGCCGTCCAAGTCTGTCGAATACGGAAGCCCGTTTCCGCCAGCTTGGTAAAAAAAAAATTCTAATTTAAGTTTAAATAATGACTTAATATCTCAAAATAATGACATTATCTTGAAATTTTGACTTAATATCTAATTTTTTTGACTTAATATTTTGAATTTTTGACTTAATACCTCGAAAATTTCAACTTAATGTCTTGAAATTTTGACTTAGTTATCTCAAAATAATGAGTGACAAAAACAACAGATGTGGATGGTTGTGCTCACGGAAGTTTAGTTCGTTAGTCGAAATTTCCAGATACTGTCATTATTTTGAGACATCAAGTCGTTATTTTGAGATACTAGGTCATTATTTCAACTTAAATCATAAATATTTTTTACCACACTAGCGGGAACAGGCTTCCATAGTCCGAACACCTTCGCCCTTCGTCCCACACGAATCGACCTCCGCAAGACCTCATTTTCCCACGAGAGTCTCCCGAACCCACCCTAAAACTAGGTCGCCATGCGGCGCGCAACGTGGCAATATTCCTCAATTTCTGCCCTACATTTCTAGCCACGACTCGGGTCCGTTTAATTAGCGCCTCAACCTTAGCCCGTGTGTATTACTTCCCCCCCTTCTTCCCCTCCATCCGACGGAGGGGTGAGGAAGAGGGGAAAGAGGGGGAAAAAACAAATTTTCTCCCTCCTTTACCCCTCCAGAAACCTCAGCATGAAGGTCAAGGTCCAATTAAAGAATGGCGAAAAATAAATTAGCTGAGTGGAATATTGATCGTTACAGGATCCTTCTGCGTCCAGAGCTGAGCTTTTCGTAATGGATTTGGAACAGATGGTTTTTGCGCTCTTCGGGGACGTGCTAGCGCTAGCGGGAAAGCGCTGGCTGGAGGTTAGCGGAGAGGCCTCATTGTTGTTCAAATGCAGCGGCGCAATGTTTTACATATTCAGTTGCTCTGATGTTCGGAGGCACGTGTGTAGCATTGGTGTTTGTGGTCTAGCGATACTTGTGGCTAAGAATGCGGCAAAGAACCACTACTGTACTTATATAGTAGCTAACAATAGTAGCTAATTATAACAGTATTTATAAGCCAGCATGTTCATTATTAGCAAATTAGCCAGATTACATCACAGTTTATTATTTTATTAGTTTGTTTCAATCTAAAAGGTAGTAGCTGTAGCTACAAAAAACTAAACAAACCACGTAAGCATTTTAAATCACTGTGAATTGAATATGCTCATCTGAAGTAAACACTGCACACAAATAAAAATTCAAAAAATAAATAAATAAATAAATAAATGTCTTCTTAAAAGCTATAAAATGAAGAAGAAAAAAAACCTTGATCAAGGGAGCTTAAACAATAAAAACACAATAAACTAAATATTGAAAAGATGAAAATTTCTAAACAAACAAATAAATATAAATAAATAAATAAATAAATAAATAAATGTCTCCTTAAAATTATACAATCAAAAATACCTGAATCCAGAGAGTTTTACCATAAAAAAATGTAATAAAGTAGATATATAAATAAAGTCTTCTAATAAAATCAAAAATACCTTAATCAACAGTGCTTAGCCACAAAAAAATGAATAAACTAGATATATAAAAATGGATATTTCTAAATAAATAAATAAACAGTCTTCAAGTCTTTTCTCTATTATGTACTAAAAAGCTTATTGATATTACCTAAAAATATTAACATTAATATTATTTTTTATGAGATGCCTGAATCCTTTGTAAAATTGAACATTAGATATTTCAGATTTTTAAAATTTATTTAAATTGATTAAATAATAATTTATGACTACTACTCTGTGATAAATAGCTGTAGCTTTTCCAGCACGTTCTCCAGTGAGGAGCTTTAACTGTCCTTCTTATCAAGTATTCCACCCCACACTGAAGGAATGAAAGGTAAAAAATGATCCTTCTTGAGCAGACTCCTCCTTTAACCGCACTAAATGCTCGCCCACCAATCTCAACAGACACTGTCGATTAAGCTCAAAGTCCATAACTCGATCAGAGCGCAGTGTTCAACTCCGTCTCGTCCCTCCTCGGCGACTTCCCTCGCACGCCGGCATCCATCAACGTGCCACGGCATCTCCAGGTGTTCCTTCCAGCCCAGTGCCCCATCGCCCGATTTACACTAATTAGGTCCCGCTCTTTGTTAGGCAGAAGAGCTCATTAGTGGGAAATTAGTCTGCGCTTTCCGGCTTCGGCCAAATGCAACACACGCTCCGGAAACCTCGCCGGGTTTCTCTGGGGCGGCACGGGGAGAAAAATCCTTTTAGCGAAGGAATGCATCTTTGTGTCATTCATTTCAGACTCGTGAGTCACACTCGGGGTTAAGAATGCAGGATTTATACCAAAAGCCGTTCGGAAAGTAGGTTCAGATCCAAGCACTAATGGTTAACACTTAAACTGGCAGCATGAGCAACTGGTCGACCTTTAAAATCCACTTAAATTTCCATTACACCTTGCTAGCAGAAAGATTAAAAGTAAGTGATTATTTGTCATTGTGAACAGACCACAGCACAGCACACAGTCCACAACATTAAGAACATGTCTTTGATTCCTATGAGCCAGAAATTGTAAAACGGAATTCTAGTAGGCCACATTAGCGCACATCCATTGCCAGCCACGTTAGCATTTCTTTAAGTAGACAGCTAGCAATCAAAAACAGGACTTTTCTACCTCTCTGGTTAAGGAAAGGCTACAAATTAAAGCTAATCTGCTAGCTTAGATTCAGGTTTAACAATTATAAACTTGTGGAAACCACAAATTGTAAAACAAAAGTGCCGCTAACAGTCAGCATTTAGCACATGTTCCTTGCTAGCCACATTTCTTTAGCACGAGGACAGCCAGAAGGAAAAAACGGACCGAACTTTTTCAAAGTTGGACTTTTAAACCCCTGAATGTTGAATATGGAGCACCGGAGCCTGGCTGTCACGTAGAGGTGGAGAGGGACAGAGAGCGGAAGGGAGGGAGGGAAAGAGGGAGAGGGAGAGAGAGAGAGAGAGAGAGAGAGAGATGGATGGATGGATGCATGAATGTGCTGGAGAGGTGGTGGTCCGGATCAGGGTAAGAGGCAGAAGTCCTCCAGAGATCTCCCTGCTGTCGCACTGGCTGACTCCGGGTCGCCCCCAGGCCCTGTTCCTGTCACAGTGATCCGGCCGCACCTTTATTTAGCCATAAATCCCCCACACCTGCTGTGTGGATAACGCAGAAGCAGAGCAAAAAGCCGGAACGTTGGCGAGTGCCATTCGACACAAGCTTACAACTTCAAATTTCAAATTCGTCGGGTAAAATAAACTCGAGACTCCAAAGGAATATATATACACGTATATAT
>JAVGVS010002709.1:0-10915 GCA_032718565.1 Distichodus sexfasciatus
TTGGTTATAAAATAACTTGTTTTAAAACCGAAGTGTTGCCAAACATCGGCCTTTAGGCCAGACGGTGTTTTGAGCGGCGCAGCTTCAGCCATGGCTCTATTTGGTTTCGGTTTCGCCGGTCTCACGTTTTTACAGCTCTCCTTGCGCGGTCGCGAGAAGTAGTGCTTAGCTGCAGGAAAAGATCGATCCGCGAATTTTTGAATCGATATCGTATTTTTCGAACGAGAATCGATATTGATCGGTGAATCGATTTTCTGAACCCAGCCCTATGTAACACTACCCTGTAAAACCTGGTGAGTTAGTTCAACTCAAACTATTTGAGGAAACTGCCTTAAATTCATTAAAAATCATAACCATAAAGAACTGAAACCTTCTGTTATATTGGTTTCATAGGAACACCAATGATTATCAATTTGTTGACGCTTGTTTACTTGTCAAAAGTGTCAGACACCAAAAGTTGCCAATAAACATTGTTTATATCTCATTATTAACTCCATTAATAACCATTTCAATCAATATTTGGTGTAATGGTGTTATTTACCTCTCACAGATCATGGATTATGAGGATTATTCACTCGTTTATTATAAAAAATGCATTTTAAAACTTTTTTTAACGTACATTGTAAAGACCTACGTATAAAACACAATAGTTTTACATGACACTGATTATTTTAAACTCAAACTGAGCCGAACAGTACCGATATAACATAAGCATGCAGCATTTCAGGCGAGTTGATGAGAATGAGTGACCTCTTGTAGAGGAATGAGGTGACGTTAAGTCATGTCATTATGAATCATATTTTCTGTAAGCTTGCACATCGCTTCACTCACCCTGACATCGGTGGAGTCTCCGTGCCTGATGTTGCTGGCCCACGTGCATGGCTCGCTATTGCTCTCGAAATAGTGGAAGACTTTGAGCCGCATGACTTTCGGGCATTGCGTCGCTCAGACCCCCGCTGAAAGGCTTCACCGCCTGGCTCAGGGCATGGTTGAGGTTCGGGTCCAGGTAAGCCGCTGCCATGCCTTTGGCGGGTGCTAGGTGTCTGTCATATTCTGCAGAGAAGAGGGCAAGAAGTCAACAAGAAGTAAACAAGCAGGAGGGCTTCAGGAGGAAGATGTTCTCAATATGGTTTAAGGCAGAGAACAAGTCAATGTTATGCGTGAGAAGCACGACAGAAAAGGAGAAGTTCCAGAGTTACACCTTTTTGAGTCCATCAGAAGGTCAGTGGGAGGCTACTGACCGCAAACGTAATCTGGGCTGATACTTGAAACACTTTTAATCCCCTTTCAGAGATGAAGTCAAAGTCAAAGTAAACTTTATTGTCATCTCAGCTACATACTTTTTACCGTACAGAGAACAAAAAATAGACTATAAAATATAAAGTTTAAACTAGAGGTAGAAATTCAACCTTGTCAGCAGTTATGGCCTTGGAATCGTCTTTTTGCCTGAATGTACATAAGATCTGCAGCTGCTCAGTGTGTAATGATAAATGATAATACTTTTATAAAATCTTGGCCATGTGAGGAGTTCAATAATATATGCAAATAATAGGGGTGCACGATTCAGAGAATCTCACGATTCAATTCTTGGGCTCATGATTCGATTCAAAGCTGATTCGCAATTCACAATTTATAAACGATTCACAATTCAATCGATAGGTGAATTTGTTTCCAGGTTGTTGTTTTTGAGTCATTTTTCTCTTTTGACTGTGGCAGATCAGCAAAAAAAAACACACTGAATCAAATGTAGTTTACCAAATGTAACGCATACGTACGCACACTGCTGCATTTCCTTCACGCTCACGTGAAGGAGGTCTCTCTGGGCAGATTACGACATTGTGCCATCTATAGGACTGGTGAGCTGAACTCGTGTTGGGCATAAAGTAAACTAGCGGCATTACGTTAGTTGAAAAATATGAATCTTTTTTGGGGGAATGCATGAATCGATTTTGAATCGATTCATACGTCTCAGTAACTCTCAACACTGAGAGCTGTTCTGTCTTTGTGTTCACAGTGACAAATAATCACTCACTTTCACTATAACAGGCAATTGCTGAAGAAACTGTGTGATTATGTATGTTAAAACAAAGGATAAACGGGTGGAAAAAGTGCAAAAGGAACAAAAGTTGTTTTAAACAACTGTTTAAAGATGTTTCTGCTAACGATAGCTGACCTGACTGTTTAACTAGTAGCTGTTGAATTAAGGTTAGAACGCATTCTTGCAGCTAAAACGATAATCTTTGTTATGGCGCCTCTTGTGGCCAAAACAGGGAATAGCAACGCTAATGGTGACCAAAACAGAGAACTACCGAATTACTTGATTGAACACGGGCAAGAAACAAATCTCTGGATCTCCTTAATCAGCTGAAAATTTGAATCCGCAAATAATGTTTCTAGGACAAAAACTTTAGATGGTTAACAAGACGAGACGCATGAATCGATTTTGAATCGACAGATTCAATTCGATTCAATTTTTTCGCACGCCCCTAGCAAATAACGATCAATAATGTGTGCAAACGTTCTGACAGCAGTCAAGTGGAGAAAACTACAATTACAATCATGGAATATAATCAAACTTTTGTGCATTAAATGTGTGTAAGATCAGCACTAGTTTAACATGAGTCAGCTACACCTCACGTTTAATTATTAGCAGTGTAAAACGCAGGTTTATCACCATACCATACTGTATTATATAGATTCAATAAACAACAATTCGATGTCTGCCGATATCACAAAGTCTGCCAGGATACGATTTCGGCTTGATTAAGACAATGTAACAATGCTGGATTTAACAGTCACTTCCTTTCGCATAAAACACAAGTCACAAAAAGCAACTAAATTTAATTTAATTTGCCGTTAATATTCCTGAACTCAACCAGATATTTAAATGAAAAACGGATAGTTTTAAATTAAAAAATAATACTAAGACACATTACAATAAGATCCCGGATCGATGTTCAACTGATGCTACTGGCTCAATGATCACTGAATCAATGTACCAAGGTAGTCCGATGTATCGTTAAACCCCTGCTAATTAATAACTGTACCAATGTCTAGCACCCCAAATTCTTTGCAAATGAAAGCTTACGCAGACACAAAACCTAATTCAGGTTCTGACTCCATCCCCATCACTCTAACATTAAAACATCAAGGACATCAAGCAAAGGATTGGATTCCAGACTTTATTTTTCTGGTACGTCTCGAGCGTAAAAGACCTGAAGTCCGAGGCTAGTGAGTCAGCACTCTGCGCTCACACTAATTACAACCTACAGTGAAAAACCTGCCAGCAAGGTGATTCATACCATTTCTCCAATTTAGACCCAACAAAAACATCAAAACTTCAAATGTGGTTTAAAACCATGACAACCTGCCTGCAGTATGGGAGCGAACCTACACCCAAACCGTGATACGCAGCTATCTGCAGCGATGTTGTGAATAGTTGTACCCGAGGAAAACTTTGTGATAATCACATTCAGGGACAAAGAACAGAGTGATCCTCCAATGACAGTTTTTGAGTTGTCAGTATGACAAGAGAGCAGCGTCTCCAGAACACAACAGCCCTGCACACAGGATGGGGGTTTGTGTGTGCGGTATTGTGTTGAGGAGGAGAGCAGCAAGACAGCAGCCCTCCATCAGGAACTCTGCTCCCTGCCAGCAGGTTGATTGAGAGCCTTGAGACATAGCCGCTGCATCAAGTAAAGCAAAATACTACAAATCAGGAAGTCTAGTAATGACTGGGCGTGCAGCACCTAAAATCCCCCCTTCTCCTTTGAACAGCAACACAGGGGCGACTCCAGGAAGGAATGCAATTTTCACTCTTGGAAAGCAACATACACGATGGCTAAGAGTTTGAACAACAACCAGTGCAATCCATTTGTCAACAAAACCACACTGTACTTTTTCGTGGCGTAACGTTTGGGCGCTCGCCCCCGTGATCAACAAATCGCCGAGATTCAGATCACAGACCGGTAAAGTTACCACTGAAGTACTCATGAGCAAGGCCGTTCCAGCAGTGCCAGTGTAAGTTTTCCTGCTCCTTCATGGATGGGTGTTGAGTGATGAATGGTAGAACACTCGCCTTAGGACCAAGAGGTTGTGGGTTCGAATCCGACCTCTGGCGTTACCAACACTGGCTCCTGTGCAAGACCTTAACCTAAGTTGCTCTCAGAGAGAACCTGAAACTAGGAAAATTGAAAGTCACTTTGGATAAGAGCGTCTGCTAAATGCTGTAAATGTAAAATGGGTCAAGCGCAGAGGTCACATTTCGTTGTGGAGCACTGAGAGCTGTTCTGTGCTGTGTTCACAGTGACAAATATTCACTCACTTTCACTATAACAGGCAATTGCTGAAGAAACTGTGTGATTATGTATGCTAAAAACAAGGGATAAACGGGTGAAAAAGTGCAAAAGGAACAAAATTGTTTAAACAACTGTTTAAAGATGTTTCTGCTAACGATAGCTGACCTGACTGTTTAACTAGTAGCTGTTGAATTAAGGTTAGAACGCATTCTTGCAGCTAAAAAGCGATAGCGTTTGTTATATGGCGCCTCTTGGCCAAAACAGGGAATAGCAACGCTAATGGTGACCAAAACAGAGAACTACCGGGGTCGCAGTTGGGCTGCCGACAAGAAACTAAATACTCTGGATCTCCTTAATCAGCTGAAAATTTGAATCCGCAAATAATGTTTCTAGGACAAAAACTTTAGATGGTTAACAAAGGCGAGGCATGAGGAAGACAAAAGTAATGAAAGAACAAGATGATTACTCATAACAATAAAGGCACAATTATGTGACGTTAGCGTTATCATCAAAACTCAAAGCTTGCTTACTAACGAAAAAAGTACATACCATCATATTTATTTTCTAATCTGTATAAAAGGCTCAGACAAAGCTTAAGTAATCTCTTTCTCTCTCTGTCAATATGGTATCCCACCTTTTCATAAAATTTGCATTTAAACGCTGGCAAAGCAAACACGATACGTCTGGAGAGAATCGGATTCCATCTCAAACTGAAACCAAACAGCAGTACTCTTGTTTGCCCTGTGATAAAGAAGGCAAGCATGCAGGACAAGTCCACACCAACAGAGAAATCAATAACCGAAAGCAGCTTCTGTCCTGCGTTCAGTTTCTCTCTCACCCTTCCTGTCCGGCTCAAAGTCCTCTCTCTCCCTACCTTTTCTGAGGAAAGGCCAGTAAACACACGCCAGCGTTGCGCGGGAATCCCAGAGCTCTCCAAACACACTCACACCTTCAAACAGGTGACCTTCCAAAACTACCGGTTGGCTTCACCTGGCCTCTCATAGACATGCTACATAAGCCTGCCACTTCAGGGCTGGTCCTCTTGGTGTCTTCCTACAAAACACACACACACACAGCTGCTGCCACACATATTCAAACACACACACACAAATATTTCCCAGTGTTTCCTCTAGTGTGACATCACATCCTGCTTATCACAATGCACTCTGGCCAGCGTAATGCTCCAGCGAATCACTGTGGATATCCAGTTCCTGTCCGTCCTACACAGGCTAAGAGAGAATCCACACTAAGGTTTCTGTGTTTCTGAGTTCAACTGCTCGGGGACACGATTCGCTCCTCTCTGCTTCATAAACAGGCCACTGCAAACATTCAGCAGCACTTTGTTTTTCTTGACCAATAAGTCTGCATTACAGTAAAGCTCATGCCATAATGATGCCCTATTTCAGCTCACAACTTCACAGCTGCTTCGAGGCCTTTGTCTAGAGTCCGAACGATACAGGATTTTTATGACCGATACTGATTTCGATTATTGGAGGACTAAAATATAGGCAGATATTCGTTCATGCCGGAAAGAAACAGAGTTTGGGTTCTAATTCAATTCCAGCAGAATGTTAAAAGTTTCTGTTTTGACCGCTCTACTTCAATATTTACGGTAAATCCGCACTGGTTGACTAAGCGTGAGATATTTCTCCAGAATCCATCTTCGTCTCGAGTTGGAACCTTTCGCGCAGGTAGGCTATCCGTGTGGCTATGAATGCAGCGTAGGCTAGCGTAAATGCATAGTGCCACGTCGATAGTCAACTTCAAAGGCAGATTTCTCCGTTTCTCACTTGGTGTGACAGGAGAAACCCGACTCCTTTGAATGTTGATATCTCAATCATATGTCGTCCGATTCATTAAATGCCGGTATGCGTTTTGAAATGCCCTTTCGCGCTGAAAACATAACTCAATTTTGAAAATTTGCAAAGCGGCTAGTTTTTGCGTGGAGGTCACAGTTGATTGCTTCATCAAATTAACACTGTGGTAAAGCTGGTTTTATTGTTCCCGTTCGCGCTAATTCTACATATTGGTAAACTTAAACCCGCGTAACACACTGCAACCCCAAAAGCAAATCACATGAATGTACTGTTTCATTTCCGTAACAACACCAGCTCTCGCTCGCAATGTGTGTTCCTGATGGTTTTAAGCGCGCCCGCCGGGGTGGGATTTACCGTAAATATTAGCCAAGTAAGGCGGGCAAAGCCGAGAAACACTTAACATTCTGGCAGATTAGATTCCTCACCTCAAAAGTCACGTTTTAGGATGGAAAAGCTAAGTTTTTTAGCCAAATTTATTCACAACAGTACAGTATAGACCTTCCACTGTTTCAAAACAAAAAAAACAAAATTTTACCCACCGCATAACATCAGCAGCTGGTTTTTCAAAACCTCCGTTGCGACAATGACTGGTTTTGCCGTGGAGGTCACAATTAAACCTGTGCACATTTACAGACGGCTCCATAGATCAGCCCAATGCCACCGATACCCGACCCTGCTATGAGTCGTTATTGGATCGGTACAATCTTTAATATTAATTCATATATAACTGTCAAAAATGTATACACACATGGTTAATAATATGTATCACATGGCTGAAGTTCTCACCATCCATCTCTTCATTTCTTTAACTATAAGTTATAAACTGTGATGAATTGGCAACTACCCACATCCTGGCCTGTCTCTCCATTTAGTTATTAATTACTCTTCATCATTAGTTATAAACATGGATATGAATTTATCAACAATCAGTCCACATCAGACAAGATCAGCACACCTCCTTTCTTTCTCTGCATTTCATTTCTCATTTTCCTTTATGAGCAAAATTCTGACACGACTTATTTGCAATTAGCTCACTTTAGCTGCTGGTGTCTCTGTGCCCAATTTTACTCAACCAGCCTCTCGCACATACTTTTGATTTTTCTGGACAGGAACTTCGCGTAGCTTGTGCTGGACACTGTGGCAGATTTAGACTCTCTGGGTCATCAGTGAGCAGGAGACTGAGGAGGCATGAGCAACTTGAGCCATTAATCAATCCGCTGTCCTCCTGCTGCACTGCATTAGAGAATCCTCAATAGTGGCACGTCCACTGTCGGTCTCAAATCGATGTCCCTCCTGCACAGACTCTGGAGAATTCAGAAGGAATAGGAGTTTACACAACTGTGGACAGCACATGACGTGGCGACAACAAAGCTGTCCATAAAGAACGTCTATACTGTCCACCGATACACTGCAGAAATGTGTCAGATGGGAGAGAGCTGTCGTAATCAACTATGGCTGCGATGGAGTAACCTGTCCATTAGACTGATGATTAAGTGGATTTTCAAGGTCCTAAAAAAAAGAACAACGTGAACAACAGCAAATGATGAGCTTCTTGTGCTATTTCATTAGCGTCGACAACTGACAAAACTGTAATGATTACAAAAGTTTTGAAACTAATTAAAAACGAATGAATTACACAAGCGTTTGTCATTGTGAACATACTAGAGGTCGACCGATATTGTTTTTTCAGTTCCGATATCGAAACCAATCATTGCTATGATACGCAAATTTAGAAACACCAAGCTCAGCCGAAACTCTCCTCTTCTCCTTCTCGGAGCTTCACGCTGCACTCGTGTGTGAGTGTTTTTGTGAGTGACAACAAGCTTCAATGTTGACTGGCTACTACTCATGTGACATAGCCAATCAGAGACTGTTGTGGGCCGGACATTAAATTAAGCAGCAAGCCGAGAGCAAACAGCACTGAGGGAAGAGACGACAGTGGAGCCACAGTAGCGCACCTTATCATTACTTAATATCGGTGATGATCAAAATGAAACGCGATACCGATAATCGGCAAAATTCCTAATATCGGCCTCAGAACACACCACATCACAACACAGCGCACAGTGCGCCATAATGAAGGGACCTCCGCATTTGCAGCTGGGAGACTGCCACCGTAAGTTCTTGGGTACATGTGGGGAGATCTGGGGGTTCATGGTCATTTGAGATTAAAGGTGAAAGGGGGGGGGATTGGTGCTGTGGTCCTGCCACTCTCGCTGATCGCTCGTTTGTTGACAGTGGTTTGGTGTGATGCCGAGACCCCTGGTCCTCCCCCCAAGTCTTCATGTCTGTGCTACCATCCAGCTCCCCCTTTTTAGCCAGGCTGCCATAGTAACTTTAGCGCTGTCGGAGGTTAGGTGTAGGGCACTGACTCTCTTCTCTTTCTTCTTTGTTTCCGAGCTGTTCCTGAGCTGACGCTTCACCAGCCGAACCCTCACCTGGACTCTGTGGAGACCTCATCATCTGGAACTAGCCGGGACTTTGTTTTTCCAGACTCTATAAACTTGAACTGATTTACCAATTTAATATTGGACTAATTTTAGCTTCATGTTGCTGAGTGGATGGTAGCAAGCGGCTCCAGCAACGGCCGGGGTTTCAGAAGCATCCTTTGGACTATTTTTATATCTTCATTCTTTAAAAATGATGAATTAATGATTCATCTTGAACTAATGTTTACTTGTGTATTAAACGTTCATGCACCCGGTCACCCCTTCCGAGTCTTGCTTCCTCTCAAGGTTTCTTCCTGCTAAAGGGAGTTTTTTTTTACTGCTGTCGCCTCAGGTTTGCTTGATTAGGGCCCTATGAAATCCGTTTTGTTTTTTCCTAAATTCCGTTTTATTTTTTCCTGAATTCAGTTTTTTCCATTTTTATTCTTCTGAATTCCGTGTTTTACGTTATAATCATATTTATTCACCTAAAAAGTGTCTAATTATGGAGTGGATGGAAAAAAACAATGCAATATAAAAAAAATTCACATTAAATGACTGTTATTCAACTTCAACAAAGTGCTGGGGTTCAGCAGAACATTTTCCGCTTTGGTAAAACATTTACCTGTAAACAACAAAAAACATTCTTTTTTTCGTGCAAAACAAAACGTTTCTGATGTGAGGTTTTGACTGTAAGTGGTCGTCACGTGTTCTTGCGGGTGCAGTCTATCGTGTGCTGGCAAAACGTACAAAAGAGTTGTTCTCCCGATTCATAAAAATCGTTTGGGTATTGTCCTGCTCTAAACTTAGCACTGACACTCGAACTCCGTCATTTTTTTGAGGACTGCTGTTTTTCAGCCTCTTCGCCATAGCTGACCGTTAACGTTTCCCCCTCTGTGTCTGTGTGTGTGTGGAAAGCTGAGTCCCGCCTCAACAGGTAACACGTACAGGGGGCTGCAGCGGCCAAAATTGGTTAGAAACCATTGCTGTGCTTTGCCCACACACCGATATCAGCGAATTATTCGACATTCCGCATTTTACAATGGATTCCATTTTATTTGTTGAATTCCGCGATTCCGTCCGCGTTTTCCGCATCGCGCAAATCATAGGGCCCTACCTGTTGGGGATTTGGGCCGGTTACAGGTAAAGCGCTTTGAGACAATAACTGTTGTTAAGAGCGCTTTAATTTTTTAATGTCATTCAAATCTGTTCTAAAACCACAGTCAAAACTGATGTCGAACATCCGAGTTTACGGCCGGTTCCAAAGCCTCTCTGGTTGAACTGGTGGCTTAACGATGAAGTGATTAGAGCGTTTGTGGGTGTTAATTGTGGCTCCAGGCTATAGGACCTGCTTTGGGGATTATTGACAGATCTCTGCTTCTCCATTGGCCCTGGTTCACCGCAGTACAAACAGCTGTCAATATGGATGAGAAAGCCTTCAACAGCACTGGAGAGTGGACACACATCCTCACAGCTCCTCACTTCTCTCACACACACCCCTCTACACAGCGCTGGACATCACGTACAAGACACGCTCAACCGACAGACTCTCACTAATCTATTCTCCCCGCTACGCGCTGTAAGGCTGCGCTCCATTCCCGAAATTACAATCCCGCTTAACACGTCGCACTCGTTGGAAAAAATGGTGGTAATTAAGTGCTATCAAAAGGGTGTTCAGCTCTCTGAGGGCTAATGCTCGACTCGAGTTTGGATTGGTTTCATAAACAAGCAGTAAATCAAGTTTGCAACATCACATTAAACACGGAAAATACACTGCAAAGTGGGTTAGAAGTGCGACCCAGAGCTGCGAGAGAAGGTTTTATATTTAGCACAGATGATGCCTAAACCGCCGCCAAATGAAGGGAGAAGAGAATGGTCTGAATGTGCTGCATTTGTCCGTCAAGTCTTTCCGTAAAGAAGGGCCGAAAAAGCCTTTCAAGCTCACACACAGCTAAAATTATCCTCCGCCAGAGAGGCAGGGGGTGGGAGAGACGGAAAGAGGCTTTAAAATTACCATTTGACCCTCAGCAGGGGAATTTTTGGGACATTTACGTCATTCTGAAATAAAATTCACTGCAAAAACTGATAACTTGAGAAGAGACTTGTAGTCGTTTTATATAAACTTGTTTTTAATTATAATTATATCCTAATTTTATATTTTTTATTCAAGTCTTTTCCTCCACGGATCAAGACGTCGGCTTATTTCAACAACGTCTTATCAAAATCAACACGTTACAACGATCACTGTCATATTACGTTCATCACACCACCAATCACTGGTATTTTCCAGGCGTGTTTGCTGTCAGGAGGCAGCACGTTATCAGCAACACATTCACACAACATACACGACACGTATGAAACATCACACAACAAA
>JAVGVS010002710.1:0-10910 GCA_032718565.1 Distichodus sexfasciatus
ATTTACTAATGCAATGTGTTAAATTTGACCCATCTTTGCAGGAACAGATAAGCAGCTGACCTTGCTCAGGGTATCTCAGTGGAACCTTTACCGGCTCGTGATTTGAACCAGCAACCCTCCAGTCACAGGGACAAATCCCCAACCATCACACTACCACTTCTCTCTGGTAACTAGTGATTTAGAACAGTTCATCTGAGCATGAAAAAAGTAACAAAAAGCTGGTATTTCATTTAAATACTTTTTTTAATTGGACTCTCAGTTTACCTGAACAAACGTACAACATGAGGCTTTGAAAAGACTGTTATAAATTATGCTGACAGCAAGTGAACTCATAAATCCAGCTACAGTCTGAAATGTAATTAGATTTATTAATTTCTTGGTGTAACATTCTCTCACTGGATATAGGAGTGGGAATCTACTCACCGAAACCTTCCAGGTCACACACACACACACGCACATTTGCACCTTCATTTGTGAAGGCTGTGCAGAATCATGATTTGCTGAAAATCTGTCAGTCAGTTGCATTGTTACACAACTGTACAAGAACATTACTCAGACATGTTATCTATGTGATTTGTTTTATAGTACCTTCCATCAAGAGGGAGAAGAGACGATGGGGCCTTTTTACTGTGGTTATCCATATCACAGATACTTTTATGATCCAGATTCCGTCAACAGAGTTTCCATTTTCATCATTGCTGGTGTGTGTGTGGGTCTGACGGCTCTTGTTTGGGCTCTGCATGTTCTGTACCATCATCATAAGAGTGGAGGCAGAACCTTAAGCATCGCTCTCTTTCTTCTCCTCAGTGACCTGTTAGAACTGATTCTGAATTCTGTAATAGTAGCACAATGCGATCATTGCTATAAAATTGACTATTTCAGTCCCTATTCATATTGTCCTATATCATTACCAATATTGTTTGCAAACAGAATGTATGGACTTCATATTCACCAGCTGGTAGTGTTAGAGAGTGTTACTCAGAAATATCCAGCGCTGGCTCAAATTTTCTCCACAGCCTGCTCAACTATAATCTGCATCATTGTGTCCATGCTAGTGTTTGGGATTATGTTTGTAGGTTATTCTGGTTGGGTAATAAATACGTTTTTATCTGTGTTGCCCTTAGGTGTGTTAGTTCTCTCATTCATACTCACATGCAAGGCTCCTCCTGAAAATCCAGTGGCCACAGAGAGGAAAACCGGCTTTACGGTGCTAGCTGTTGCAGTGTTTACACTTACTGCTTGTTATGCACCATTTGTGGTCTGTGTTTATTTTGACCGTTTCTTCATATCACTCTGTGTAGTAAATGTGAGAATCCTGACAGAACCCTGCCTGTGTGTCCTTGTCTGCAAAGTGAATTCACCTTTACAGCCGTCACTATTACAGAGTCAACACCATCCGGCACCTTAAAGTATTATCCTTGCCTTAGTAAGATTCATGTAACCTGTTTTACTCCCATGAACGCCTGTAGCTTATGCTTTCATTTTGTTATTTTGACACATGTAACTAAGATTAATATGTGATAATGATTAGATGTACTAAAGATACTTCACAGTCATGGATAATGTAATTTTGATAGTGTGGTAGTGGACTTCCCTTGTTACATATAAATAGTATTAACATTTATCAGTTGTAATTAAGCTTGCACATTTAATACACAGTATGTTTTTGTAGTGATATGTTTTGGCCCAAATAACTTGCTTTCTGACTGTATTTTCCACTTTTTATAATAAATACAAACATTTACAAATGATTAAAGTATCCGTACCTGCCTTTTTTGTTACAAATTTCACTGGCGTAATGATATCATACTCTGTTGAGTCCAACTCTGATGATAACTTTTCGATTTTAATCTCATTCATGTGGCACTGAAATTGTCTCGGAAAAATGTTTGTGAATAATGTACATGTTTACAGACGGTACAGGATTTTCACAAACTGCTGCTGATCTGACACACATTTAATGCTGGCCAATATAAATTGCAATCCTCTTCTCTTGACTGCTGCTAAAATATTTACACAATTTTGCACTGTTGCCACATATTTGCACAACATCTTTCTATTTTAAAGTTTAAAGTTTACATTTATATTCTACTTCTAGTTGAAAGTGTATATATTCTAATTATATATTTTATTGTGCCTTATTTGTTCCTTGTACCTTGTTCTTTGTTGTTTACACTGTTAAAACTGGAGCCACATCGTCTCTGAGTATTAGAACACATCCTGTGCTGCATTATTTTTCAAATCAGAGAAATTTGTATTTGTATTTTTGCAGTTATTTTGTATTGTTGTTTGTATTATTTTCAGTAGAAGCAGCATAATTAAAAATATATATATTTACTTCAAATTTCAATTTTAGGTTTTCAACCCTATTTTAGGTTTTGTTTCTTTAGGAAGATAAACAGGCATAACATTTTGTTTTGATTATAAATGCGTACACAATTACACCAAGGTTGTTTTATTCTATTACACTGTCTAATAGAGAATATTAAATATCTAAGAGGTTAAAGTTCTCTTCA
The DNA here is from genome assembly GCA_032718565.1 of Distichodus sexfasciatus. NCBI lineage: Eukaryota > Metazoa > Chordata > Actinopteri > Characiformes > Distichodontidae > Distichodus > Distichodus sexfasciatus. The sequence goes on from JAVGVS010002710.1 coordinate 2,517, forward strand.
TTCCCTGTTCAATATAATAATACACACACACACACACACAGACACACAGACACACACACACGCACACACATGCACTTCCTCCTGAGGTTTGGAGATGATCAGGTGTTTAAAAGCAAAAGCAATTCAGTAGGCACTTGTATTCTTTACAGATGTTCTCAACAATTATCAGCAAAAAACCTTCTGATCAGATTTAGGTAAGAACATTTAAATAAATAAATAAATAAATAAATAAATAAATATAACGCTAAAACGTTTTTGCTCAGGTATTTTGTCAGTGTAATAAATGTAGTGGTTGTACTGGCATATGAAATCTTCAAAGTCAATTTTTTTTTCCTCTAATTTAGTTCAATTTAAAAATACTGGTGTATTTTACCATAAAAGTTCTCGAAAATCAAATTGTAATCACATTTTCATTTATGCTCAAATGAAATTTAGCTTATTAAACTTTTGCAGGGGAAAAACAAGAATAACAAATAAGCACACAGACAAAACTATTTTTGTTACATTTGTTACTGCTCAATAAAAATATTTCTATTACCAAGCCTTTAAAGCCAATTGCCTCAATCAAATTCTTCAAAAGAGATCATAAGCAAAAGTAAATCGTCTACAACCCAAGTCAGCTAAACTGTGAAGAATGCCATGATTTGTCTTGTATTTTGTTTGCAGGTATCTGCTGGCTCCTGTTTGTTTGATCCGAGATTACCCCAGAGTCATCTCTTTGGCTTTACAACATTCAAAAAGACATGGTAAAACTTAGTTTTGTTCACTGAAAAACACTGAAACTCTAAATTGGCCCCGTAAGGTGTGACTGAGAGTGTGAGTGTGTGTGCCCTGTGGTGTGTTGGCGCCTGTCCAGGTTGTCCCGGCCTTGCCTCCGTAGTTCCCGTAATAGACTCCAGTTCGGGTAATGAATTCATAATTGTGTGTGTGTGTGTTTGTGTGTGTGTTATTTTAAGTCATGTTAAAAGATGACACAGATTTTTCATAATTGTATGGCCTTTTATTGTGTTTTAATATAATTACAGAATGAAAGACTCTTAAGAAGAATTCTTGACTCTTGGTATGGAGGGGATCATATCAGAGACTCCATCTTCATCATCGCCAGCATGTGTGGGGGTCTACCAGCTCTGGTTTGGGCTCTACATGTTCTGTATTATCATTATAAGAGTGGATGTCGCATGTCGATCTTCGTCATCTTCCTCCTCATCAGTGATCTGTTGGATTTGCTTCTGAATACAGTGCTAATAGCAGACATGTTTGTGGAAATAAATGCAAATGTTCAGGTTTTCTCAGGGGTTTTTTGGGCAACAAAGCATTGTGGTCATCATCTTCACCAGCTGGTGGCGGTAGAGAGTATTCTTTGTCGGGAATACCCTGTTTTTGCTCAGGTTTTCTCCCCACTCTGTTCTGTCATCATTTGCGTCATTGTGTTCCTGGTGGAGTTTATTTGCATCTTTAATATTCAGATCCTCAGTGTCATCATATTGTCATTTTTCGACCTGTTACCTATTGGTGTGTTGGCACTTACATGCTTTATCACTTGCAAGGCTTCATGTCTTTGTAACCAGACCACAGACAAGTGGGCAAGTATCCTGGTGCTAAATGTGGCCATATTCACACTTTTCATTTCATATGGATCCTGTTTGTTAAGTGTGGTTTTTCGTTATAGGTTATACAGTTTGATGTTCCTGAGAGTGATCTCAGACCCCCTTCTTTGTATACTCATCTGCAAAATACAGGCTTCACATTCAGACACCTCAGATACACACAGCTAGGAGCACTGGACACTTTCCCATCTAATATGAGTTTGCTCAATAACATTTGACCTTTGACAAATAAAGGAAAAGTAATGCCAGAAGCTCAGTTGTTTTTTCTTAATTGAAATTTCTTAATGTTTTCTTCAGTTATTAGATATATAATAGTTGAAACATTTTCATACTCTTTTTGTAATCAAATTTGTTTTATGACATCACCAGCCTTTCTGATCCAGGAGGATATTGATTTAAAACATTTCTTTTACATTCTAATGAGTTTGATTGCAAAAGACAACTGCTAATGATGCTGATATAATATTAATAAGACTTTGAAACGTTTTATTCTGATGGATCTGTTGATCAAATATGAGATTCTTTATGAGTAACTAATTGACTGTGGCTATGACTATGTACATGAATTCTTCATTCGCTATGTTTACTGTATTTACTTTTCATTCAATTAAGGATTTTTTTTTTTTTTTGCAAAGCTTCATATTTAAAATAAAGCGCAAAATCTAAATCTGTACAAATCCACTCTGGGGTAAATATTTATGCTTCTTATGCTCCAAGAAGCTTACATTTACAGCTTATAGGCAAACAAGTCCAGAAGACACAAAACCAGTTCAAAGTGCTAAAATATATGCATACATACAAGCAGCCAATCAAATATTAAAGGCAAGACACAAATAACTGACCAGTTAACTGAAAAATGAACTAAAAACCAAGAAAGAAATATTAGTAAAGCAAGGTCAAAGTGAACAGTACTGCAGTACAAACAAGTGTTGAGTGTGAGAAAAGTCTTAATCAACTAAAATGGAAACACCTGTGAATCCTCGACTCTTTGTGATCCATGTTTGTTGTATGTGATGTTGGTCCATGGAAACAAGAGTTCTTAGTGGATGTTGGGGCAGAGCTAACTAGATTAATGAATGAAATATGGAAATGAACAAAACTGAGCAGTAAAACATTTCTATTGTTAATTTGTGTTGTCATTAGGTGTGCTTTCTTTTGCAAGTATACATGCTTGCTGGAAAATTTTATGCCCACAGACAGGAAGACAGACGTCTTAACTCTGCATTTATAGTCAGAGTTTATATATGAACCGTTTTGGGTCACTGTGGTTGTAGAGTGTCTGTACCATGTAGCGAGGGTGAATGTTCGCGAGCACATCCTGTACATGACCATCTGGTGAGGTGAATCTATCATTACTATTTGTGCTGTTTACAACCTGTTACAAGATTTAGGTAAGAACCATTTATAAAATTATAAAAGCCAATAATAACAATTATTTAAAAAAATACTACAAATAGAACACAAGTTCTAAAAGAAATCCATCATCAGCTATTAGAATAAGAGCTATGTATGGAAGAGCCTGATTCTGTTTGTATATTTCTAGTATTGCTAATGCATAAAAGGAAACCGTGTAGCGAAGGTGATGGGGGCCCTGCAGAAAAAGGTATGGTACAGGTACGGTACAGGCAGGTACAGTACATATTCTGTGTATTTATCTGTGAGATCAGTTTTCTGCTGAGATATATACTGTAAATGACTTGCCAAATCAGCACTAAAATGCTAAAACTGTATTTTGAATGTGCAATGAAAACATATAGCAAGTAAATTATTAAATATCTATATTCATCACATTATCTGTAAGTGGTCAGCAGTCTCTCAGTTGCTATGTTCAAAGATTTTCAGTTTTCTCTCATCAGACCAGAGCATAATGTGTTATTTTTTCCTGCACCACTTCTTGAGGGTTTTCTTTTTAATGAAAAGGCAAATTGCTTGGCCTTTATGCCCACAGGTTCTCTGTAAAGATCACTCATGATCAGACTCCTCTGGAAAGCAAATGTGTGAACCAAGTTCCTACTGATATTTTCATCAGGTTATTTAGCTACTGAATATCCAATTGTGAATAGAAATCATCATGATATGCTTTTCATCTGCATGTTTTCTTGGACGACCACTTTGTTTCTGGCCTTCAACTGTTTCTGTCCCTTAGTTCTTGTGCAGTTTGGACAGCATCAGGAAAGACCTGCCTGCTTAAAATGACTGGGTTTCAGGGATCTTGTTTGTGCAGTGAAACCACCACTGTTTAAAAGCAGAGGATTGTGAAACCAAATGTTGGGTTGAGGTATGTTTTAGTTTGTACAATTACTGGGTTGTTAATTAAAAACAACACTCTTAATTAATTAATTTTTGGAAGCATCCTCACACCTTTTGAATATCATGCAGAATCTAGACACATCCCTGACACATTGTCCAGACAAGACATATGATAAAACATTTGATTACAGTTTTTTCCAATTGCTAACACACTAAAATCTAATGTAAAGCTCAACTGCAAACACTGACACTCAGAGAGCAAAATCTCTCCTCACATTTGCAATAGTCGAAACACAAATCACGCCTTTGAACACAATAAGCAATTAACTTGACATCTTTTGCATTAGAGTGCACACACGTTCTTACAGAAAACACAGGAATCTGACACCAAGACACTTTTAGCCATTTCCAAACACACCCATTCAGAAAACCACACCCATGTACCCATTAGGCTAACACACACGTCACCTGGTCAAGCACCTGACTGCTTACAGTTTTTCTCGATTGCTAAGACACATTCCTAGAAGGCTGCTCTCCTTTTCCCTAAACTGTGAACACAAAACCCAATTTTCAAGCTACATTCACAAAACCTCTGACTCTTCTTGCAAAACCAAACTTTCACCCCAAAACAGTTCAATTTGTGCTCAAAACTGAACTATGCTGTCAAATCATGCCTCAAGTCTATCTAAATGAAATACTCTACTGAGTAGTCACTAAACACTACATAGAAAAAAGGAAAACACAATGCTCAGGACATGAAGCGGTAGAAATAAATGTTTATTTCGGCTAAATGCATGTTGCAAAACAAAATACCTGGGCATTTTTAACACTTGTACATAGAAAAACAATTTGCAAAAAAACAGAAATCCTGTGCATTTACATGTAGCACTTGTACGTAAAAATAAAGCACAAAAATATACAAATGAAGTACAAAGAAAAGAAGTGCATTACTCCGCCACAGCATCATTTCTCCGTACTGGGTCAGGCCACAGGACTTCATCTACATCACAGGCCACATTTTCTCTGGCCAGGCAACGGGGGAAAAAACCCCTGGCATGCCGTATCCAGGCTTGACATGCCTCCACACCCATGTCACCACAGGCCAGTTCCATGGCTTGCAGGAGATTTACCCTGGTGTAAGGTTGGCGTTCATATACCTTCCACCGCCATGAGAAGAAGAATTCTTCAATGGGGTTCAGGAAAGGGGAGTACGGTGGAAGGCAAAGATTGATAAAACCTTGGTTCATATTGAACCACTCTCTAACCTGGAGGCCTCTGTGAAAACTCACATTGTCCCAAACAACAACATAGATGGGCTGCTCATCCTGCTGCCCTAACAGAGCATCTCGCATGTGATTGAGGAAAATGAGGAGCTGGTGAGTGTTGTAGGGCCCTAGCTTTGCCTGATGGTGGACAACACCATGATTGCTGATGGCAGCACACAATGTGACATTGCCACCACGCTGCCCAGGGACACAAACAGTGGCCCGTTGGCCAATCACACTACGGCCTCTCCTTCTCCTTTTGGTGAGATTAAACCCAGCTTCATCCATGTAGATGTATTCATGGAGTTTTTCCATTGCATCCAGTTCAAAAACTCTCTGTAGAAATAGATATAGATTTTTGTAAGTGATGTAGGCCAACTACAGTAAATCACTACTTACAGTAACCAACATTTATGTGTCTGGATATATACCAACCTGTACGTACTGGAATCTTTGCTCTTTGACTCTATCAGAGTTGCGTTCAAAGGGCACTCTGTACAGCTGTTTCATGCGCAGTCTGTTGCGCTTGAGGACACGGTCAACAGTAGAGAGGCTGACACTGTCGATACCCTCAAAATGCACATGGTCCTCAATGATCTTCAGCTGAATTTCACGCAATGTAATGGTGTTGTTCTCACGGACCATGTCGACAATTAGGGTCTCTTGATGTGGGGAGAACATAGATGTCCTACCACGCCCATGTGGCAGTCTTTCAATTCTACGAAAAGAGAACATGCACTTACAAAAATACATACATGGAATAGGCCTACAAACAGTCAGACTAACCCTCCATTACAATACTACAGTACACTGGCACAGTGATGTACTGAAACATGTTTACTGTAGTACAGTATATAGTACAGTCATTGTACATATGTAATTGCTGTCAACATTTACATATTATAATGTCAAAAAAGGTAACTACCTGTTCTCTTCTCTAAATCTTCGGATTATGGTGGACACAGTGAATCTACTGATGTTTGGTTGTACCCTTAGTCCGGCCTCCTTCATTGTCATACCATGGACAAGAACATGGTCAATCACAGTAGCTCTGATTTCATCTGATATTACTGTTCTTTGTCCTCGCTGACCACCTCGACCACCTTGACCTGCTCGACCTCCTCCCACACGAACTCCTCTTCTTAGATTTCTATCCATTATCGTGCCTCACAAACCAGTGCTCTGGCTTATATGTACCCTCACATCATTAGCCACAAGTGTGATACATTTTGAGTCGTTGTGTTCAACCGGTGACACTTGAGCTTTAATTGTGTTTGACTTTTGCCACCTGTGCTCACCATTATGCAACACAGGTGCATCACAATGACAATGTGTTGACAAGATGTGTCTAAACAGGTGAAAAGTGCTTATGGTTTTGCCAAAAGCGTGACTGATTCAATAAGTGGGTTCAGGCAACTGAGAATTTGGTTCAGACAATAGGGTTTAGTGTTTTAGCAATCGAGAAAAACTGTATTAGTTAACTCAGCAATCAGAATGTGAGAACTATAAAACTCCACAGATTTACCAACACTGTAAAAAACTGTAAAAAAAAAAAAAAAAAAAAAAAACACCAAAAAACTGTAACTCACCTATTCCTTTTTATAATGCCTAAACCTGATTGGTGTGTCTATAATTAAAGTTTTTCACAATTGCTAACACAGATATGTTGTAGTGTAGGACAATGAGTTTTCATCATGCACCCTTGGTGCAAAATTCGTTTGCCAACAACCCACATTTTACAGTGGTTTACCTTCTCCCTTATTCTCTATTTCTAAACCCCATAGAAGAGTTCTTTTCAGCATAGCGGTGGAAGGTGTATGATCATCAACCCCATGTGCGTGAGGGGCTTCTACAAGCAATGGAGGAGGCATGTGAGGAAATTCACATAGGACCTGTCCAGGGACTCTCGACGCATCTTTCCTCGCTGTCTAGCAAGGGAACATATCGCATGTGAAGTGGATGAGGTGCTGTGGCCAGATCCACTGAGACGACATGATGCTGCATAATTTTGTTTTGTTCATTTGTTTTTCACTTGCACATGTTTCTCATTCTGTTTTCCAAAGGTTTAGAATTTGTTGAATTGTACAGTAATATAGATTTTATGTTTGTTTTTCTGTTCCAAATTGTAACTAAATAAATGAACCCAATTTATTTCTGCACATATGTTTCTGTGTCCAGTTCTCAGCATTTGCAGTTCTCACTGTCCCTAAAGAGGTAAAAGTGTTTTGGATTTTACAAAGCGGCGTTTGGGTGGTTGGAGGAAAAAATAGGCATGGGAAAGAAATGTTTACTATTTGGGGCAAAAGTTTGGTTTTGATAAGTGTTTATATAGTTTTGACTGCAGAGCTTCATTTTGCAGGATATGTGAGGTGTTTTGCTCTTTGGGTGAGGTGTTTTGTGAATTGTGCTAAATGATTTGCAAAAATGAGCCTTGTCAAAACTGTGCTTTAGCAATTGGAAAAAACTGTAATGATTGTTAACTATATACTCATCACTCTATACAGCATGAAGTACTTTAAATTGCTGCCAGTGGTAGTCCTAGCAAATGAAAGTCAAGTCAAAGTAAACTTTGTCATCTCTGCTATATACTGTACAAGTAATGTAGAGAGACGAGACAACGTGGCTCCAGTTTTAACAATGTAAAAAACAAAGAACAAGGTACAAGGCAAAAAAATATATAAATACAATATAAAATATACACTTTACACTAGAAGTAGAATATAAATGTAAAACTTTAAACTTTAAACTAGAAAGAGATACAAAGTTTGTGAAAATCCTGTACTGTCTGTAAACATAAATATTATTCATAAACATTTTTCTGAGACAGTTTCAGTGCAACATGAATGAGATTGAAAAAGTTATAATCAGAGCTGGACTCAACAGAGTGTGATATCATTACGCCAGTGAAATTTGTAACAAAAAAAGGCAGGTACTGATACTTTAATCATTTGTAAATGTTTGTATTTATTATACAAAGTGGAAAATGCAGTCAGAAAGCAAATTATTTGGGCAAAACCATACTGTGTATTAAATGTGCAAGCTTAATTACGATGAATAAATGTTAATACTACTTATAAATAACTAGGGAGGTCCACTAACACACTATCAAAATTACATTATCCATGACTGTGAAGTATTTTTAGTACATCTTATCATTTTCACATATTGCTCTTACTTACATGGTAAGGTGAGGTACCACTGAGATACCCTGAGCAAGGTCAGCTGCTGTTCCTGCAAAGATGGGTCAAATTTAACACATTGCATTAGTAAAT
>JAVGVS010002711.1:0-10908 GCA_032718565.1 Distichodus sexfasciatus
ATTAATAATAATAATAATTGTTCTTCTTATATTATTATTATTCATTCATTCATTCATTTTCCGACCCGCTGTAATCCCAACTGGGGTCGCGGGGGGACTGGAGCCTATCTTGGCAACTTTCTGGCGCAAGGCGGGGACCAGCCCTGGGCAGGCGCCAACACACCGCAGGGCACACACACATTCACACCTTAAGGGCCAATTTAGAGCCGCCAATTAACCTATAACACATGGCTTTGGACTGTGGGAGGAAACCGGAACATTATTATTATTATTATTATTATTATTATCCATGAAGTCTAAGGCAGCCCATAGAACCTTATGGTAAAAGGTCAGTGTGACACACTGATGACAGTGCCCTGATTAATTTCTCCAAGTTTCATGTCGGCAAGTCGCGCGCTCTAGCGCCACCAACTGGTCAAAGCCGGACATGCTCTCATTGGCGTAACTTTTGACCCGTATCCCCGATTTTCATAAAACTGGTGCCACCGGAATCACAGGATCAAGCCGAGTTCAACGCATTTTCCGTCGTTTCGTATTTTATCGAAAGTGAAACTCAACTTTCACAGGTCACAAATTTCGCCCGACTTGGCGCGATCTTCAGACCGAACCTCGCAAAAGGTTATCCGTTTCATCTTCAAGTTCCAATGCGTTCGCCAGCCACGGCCAATCAAAATCGGCGGAGAAGCCGCCAACCAGGACGTGGCATTATAATCTCAGCTTAACTTTGCTGTCTTGACATGGAACTTGCTGTGTGCACTTACTGTACGTCCATGTCCACTGCCACGCCATTGTGTTGCCATGGCAACTTTGGCAGCTGCTGAGCTGCTGGGCCCCCTCATTGCTGCTTGCAGCTATAGATTTTGCATTTTTATTTAGGTTTGCAAGGAAAATCGATTTTACAAGAATGGATTAATGAATATTCTATGCAGGATTATACGAGAATTTATGAACTTCATAGTTTAGAAAGCCTTCAGAACTGGGGTGACGGAACAAGATAAAAGCATTTAAATACAAGATGAAACGCTTTCGGACACTGCGTCAAATGTTCCCGTAACAAACAGATTGCTAAGATGTACCCTGGCCTGATGATGAAGCTGCTGGTGAAGACGACGAAGCCACCGACCATCTCGTTCCAGCCCAACAACGTGACGCTGCAGGCGAGCGGCGAGGTGACGGCCTTCGCCATCCAGCCCAACTCCACGCTGACTCCTCTCTTCGTCCTCGACGTGGTGAGCCTTAGTGGAGAAACGGAATCGTGAGGAAAAATGCAGTCGAGTAACATACTGACACATTTGGCGTCTTCTGCCCACAGGACGCCAGCGTGAGCGCTCAGATTTCCGTGACTGGGCTGAAAGTGTCTGGAACGCTGGCGCTTAACAAGTGAGACACAAATGATCACGTCACAACAGAGCTATTACACTGAGTCGACGGACAACGATTCGATAGCACCATGCGAGTCAGGGGCGGGCGATGGGGGACAATATCATATGCTGATTGAACACAATCACTTCACTTTAAATTAAACTCGAGGGCTGTGTTTATTGACATAAATCATTTTCATTTTAATGTCTGGTTGAGCTCAGGAATGAATATGAATATTTCGATATGAACGGAAGCGATTCATGGAATCAGTCATCGAATCAATGTAGACCGATGTATCGTTACGCCCCTACAGCACAGCAGTTACGACGTTAACATATGCTTTACTCGCAGGATTGACATGACGTTAGGAAAGAGCTACGTGGGACCATTCCAGGTAAACACAGAGCGTCACACAAGCCTTTTACAGGGTTCCCACGGGTCCTTGAAATCCTTGAAAGTTTGTGAATCGGAACAAATAAGTTCAAGGCCCTGGAAAGTTTTTGAAAACAGGCATGAAAAGACACCGTCCTTGAATATTTTTGGGGAATTAAAATTTCACGGATGACGACCGCTGTTAACATGTTATTCTTTTGCCGCCACAAGTTTGTTCAAATCTATGCCCGCGCCGACTTTTAATTTGCGAAAGTTCGTTTGTTCTTCTGTACATTTTCGGCGCTACATTCTTGTGTAGTGGTGCTGCTGCTGGTGGCAAATTTACCATCCATAAAAGTAATGTACATCCTTAATGTATGTAGCGTGGACATATCCATACATTGTGGATATGAATGTAGTTTATACATTTCCACTTTCTTGCATTGATTTTGTCCATTCACAGTCTTTTATTGAATTTGCATCTAAAACTGATTATTAATAACATATTCAGCGGGAGCAGTAGGTAAATGCCGCCGCGTGGGGTCCTTGAATTTGAGGATATTGGTCCTGGAAAAAGTCCTGGAAAGGTCCTTGAATTTGATGTTAACTAAGGTGTGGGAGCCCTGCTTTTAGAACTGAAAAATAACGTTAATTTAAGCGAGTATTCGAGTCTGAAATGAGCACGTGCAGGAATGAACTTAAATGAGATTTGTGTTAGCGTATGATAAAGTATGATATAACACAGCTCGGGAAATGAATATGTTTATTGTTAACACAAAGAACCTCACGTTCCACAGGTGACGGCTCTGGACAACGTGTTCATGATGGTGCTGAAAGTCGCGGTGATACCTAAAGTTAATGGTGAGTTCACCGTGTTGTCATTTTCACTCAGTTATCAATTGATTAGAAACAGATTTAGTCATTTTACGCCACTGATTGATCGATTGATTGATTGATTGACTCGGACAGGTCGTAGAAAGTTCATGAAAATAAACGACGTTTCCACAAGAAAAGGCCAATGTGATCGTTGAAATTTTGGAGCTGTGACATAAAACCTGTCTGAGTAGAAAGACTTCACGTAAAACGCGTTGAAGTGAATGGGAAAAAGAACGAGGGAAGATGATGGTAAAAGTGTGAAAAAGACGAGTGCGAGTGGAAACCGATTGAGATGTGCGTGTAGTCGGGTGGTCTGAGGTGGCACAAGATCCCCGTTGCCCGTTGTGTGAAAACAGGCGAAGAGAAGCTTTCGAGTTCTGAATCCCAGGTAATGCGAGAAAATGAATGGGTTCCTACGGGGAAAAATAAACGACAGTAAGAGAAGGATGAAAAAGATGAGTGCGGGTCGTGGCGGTTACAGATATGCGAAAGACGCACATGAGCCATTGAATCACGTTCATTTTGGTGGTTTGGTGGAAATTTGAGCTCCATGTTAGTCCATGGGGGGTGGGGGGACGGACAGAGAAATGGACAGAACTCGTGAACGAGTGGAGGTATCAACAATGTGTGTAGAAGCAGCCCACACCGCTGTAGGCTGCACGTTTTAGAGCGCAAAAACTGTAGGAGTAGCAGCGTTCAGTAGGGCCCTATAAAATCCGTTTGGTTTTTTCCTGAAATCCGGGGGTTCGAACCCAGGACCTTCTCGCTGTGAGGCGGGAGCGCTAACTACTACGCCACCCGCGAAAAAAGAACAACGCAATAGAAATCAAATTTCACATTAAGTGACTGTTATTCAACGTCAACAAAGTGCTGGGGTTCAGCAGAACATTTCCTGCTTTGGTAAAACCTTTACCTGTAAACAACAAACAACATTCATTTTTTCCTGCAAAACGAAACGTTTCTGATGTGAGTGTTTATCTGTAAGTGGTCGTCACGTGTTCTTGCGGGTGCAGTCCATCGTGCGCTGGCAAAACGTACAAAAGATTGTTCTCCTGATTCGTAAAAATCGTTTGGTTATTGTTCTGCTCTAAACTTAGCACTGACACTCGAATTCCGTCATTTTTTTGAGGACTTCGGTGTTTCAGCCTCTTCACCACAGCTGACCGTTGATGTTTCCCCCTCCGTGTCTGTGCGTTTGTGTGTGTGGAAAGCTGAGTCCCGGCTCAACAGGTGACATACAGGGGGCTGCAGCGGCCAAAACTGATTAGAAACCACTGCTCTGTTTTGCCCACACACCGATATCGGCCAATTATACGACGTTCCCAGTTTTACAACGGATTCCATTTTACTTCAGGAAAACGCGTGTGGAACAAAAATTGAACTTTGGCGTATAAACAGTGAGCGTCTCGATCCCGTTTCTCTGTTATAACCGGTCCATCTCCAAATATTTCGCTGATTCTCCTCCAAAATGTAAGATTCTCTGCTGAGAGACTGACCAGTGATGAATGTGTGGCCACAAGCGAGCTTCAGGCGTGGCATCGTACACCTACTGTGTGTAGCGTAGTGTAGCCGGGTAACCGGGGTTAATTAAGTGTCTAGTGCGTGTAGGCACAATGTCGCTGCTAATGAAGACGTCCGCGCGTTCAAAGCTGTCTCTACTCAAGTGGTCAGAGAGCGCACTTGGGGATCAGAGCTGAAAAAGACGCTTTTGTCCTGCCCACGTTATAGTGTTCTAGAAGAAACGTACGCCAATCGTTGGTGTGTACAAAGACGAGTGATGCAGCCGAGCAATGCCAGCGCCGCTCTTCTATTCTATAGTGCACCTTTTGCGCAGTTCAAAGGTCGCCGGTTCAAATCCCCGACCGGTAAAGGTACCACTGGGGTACTCGTGAGCAAGGTACGGTCCCCAAACACGGACAAAAAAAAAAGCCGCCGCCTTCTCCTTCGCGGAGGGGTCATACGCAGAGGTCACGTCCGGTTGTTGTGCTGTGTTCACAATGACAAAAAAAAAAATCACTCAGGAAAGGGGTGGGACTGTACATTTAGGGATGCGCGATGATATCGGAATCGGACCGATGCGTAGATTTGGCCGACGTTTTGATGACGCATTTATCGTATGCCAGAAAGGTAACGCTTGTGCCGGGCGTGTCCAGAGTCCGAGGTAGGGTTTCATACGACACGTGTCTTAAAATCGAAATAAAGGGCAGAATTGTGAGTAGAACGCTGGTTGTTGTGGTTATTTATCAGCTAACATACGGTTTGTGTCTGTAGTAAAAGGGACGTTTTGACCGAACCGGAGCGTTTTAGCAAGTAACGGCGCTCATGCGCGCACGCGTGTTTACGACACGTCACTGATGCGTTTTTATGCATTTACTTCTGTTTTAGCGCACGGAACATCTCACGAATACTTTCACATGCAGAGGGATCGGGTCTCGTCTTGATCGCGCCACTGAAAACGTTGCGTGTCGCTATTAAGCGTCCGTGTGAAACCCAAGCGGAGCTGCTCTAGCGAGTAAAATCAATTAAACCAAGCTTCCATTCTAGAAAAACTGCCTGGACCATTTTTTGTAATAGAATTATTCAAGTTATTGGACCAATCGTTTCAGCTCTGCTTTACCGCCGTGCCGCTTCCCATGCGTAACCGATTAAGCGTGCGCAGATCGGCTCCAGGGAACGGCCCGATGCCACCGCTACCCGATCCAGCTGCATATCGGATCAGTTTCATCTCTACTATCGTTACGCCCCCTGCCCAACTTGCGTCATTTCACAAGGCGGAATATTTACATAACCAGTCAGCAGTCAAGACTGTTGCCATGGCAAAACCCGGAGTACCCCTGTGTCTGGATGGTACCTTAGCTGTTTGGGTACTTGACCTGGGACCCTGTGGCAGACGATGAGATGAAAGCGTCCCACCTGCAGGGTGAAGGTGACCGGTCAGCGCGTTTGTAATGGTGTGCGTAATTAAGATTTTTCCGTCTCGGCAGTTTGGCTGGAACGTGGTTTTCCTCTTCCTGCCATCGGAAAAATGAACCTGGTCAACGCACAGCTACAAGTGCTGAAGGTAAGAACTGTTGAAATCACTTTATGAATGCACAGTAGTTTTGAACGTGGCGAACATAATTACGATACCATTCCGCTCTTACAGGACAACATTCTGATCGGGACAGACGTTCAGTTCACGGGATGAGCCTGGCTTTGTCTTCCTGCTTTCGAGTCTTCTTATCCTAACAAATTTCACACACTGAAATCAGCTTTGACAAAACATTAAAGAATCCTTGTCTGCTCTTTGGTTTGTATCATTTCAGCCACGCTTTTAAAGAAATAAACAAATTCGTTCGCTTGTTGAAGTCCAAACTGCACGCATCAGGACAGCGTCGAACAGGAGGGGCCTGCCGTCTGTGGGTTTAGAAGCGGCTCCGACATCGGCGCGCTGCCGCCGTCTCTCGGGGTGGTACGGCCGAGAGCGTGGCCTCGTAGGCTCTGAGAGTTCGCTGAAGTAATCTGTAAACAAGACAAAAGGCCGTCAGCAACAATCTCATCCGCCACTGGGTTTTTAAAATGCCGTAGTTGGACATTGACCTGTCGTAAACTTCAAAATAGACGAACATGAAAGGAATACAAAACGCAGGAGATTACAACTCACCTTCACCAGGACGTAGTCTCCAGGTTTAACCGCATCGGCGTTTGTGTCTGTGGACTCGGAGGGCAAATCCCTTTTGGGAAAAATCACTTTGACGTTCCCATCGTTCCGACCACAAAGCTCCTGAGAGGATCGTTTACTCTCCTGCAAAACACAGGCTCTGTGAAGCTAAAAGGCTTTCAGAAGTCTAACGTGAGAGTGAAACTCTTCAAGCCGAGCGTGAGACGGGAAACGCTTTCGGATGACTCAAAAGTCTAGTATTCCAGCATCACTTTAAGTTTAAAAAAGAATATTGTGTTGACGCCCTCAACTGACTATTAGAGCTAAAATTCCAAACTAGAATCTGTCATTTGCAGATATTTACATTCATCTACAGAACACAAAAAAAAAGCTTGAACTTCAAATTATTCTCATGACCATTTTAGGCACCGCTTTCTCCGAACGAGCTGCAATACTCACTCCCTCCACCAGGACGAGCTGCGCGGAGCCGACGAGAGCGGCGTTGATCCGAGCCGCCTCTTGTCTGAACGCGCTAATAAGCTCCTCCAGGCGTCTCTGTTTCACGTCGGCCGGGACGTCGTCCTGGAGGCGGTGGTATGCGTGTGTTTTCTGCCGGCAACGACAAGGGGGACAGAGTGTTTTTTACACAAGAAAGAATGTGTGGCAATTAAGGGACGGTTTACAAAGAGAGAGAGATGAAAAGGGGAATAAAGGCTCACCTTCCTCATGCTGTAGGCGAACAGGAAGCCCACGTTGTAGCCCACCTCCCTGATCAGAGACAGCGTCTGCTGGTGGTCGTCCTCGGTTTCCCCGCAGAAACCGGCGATGAAGTCGCTGCTCAAACTGACCCCTTGTGAGCAGGAATAAAACAAGTTTCTCTCACGACTGGACTCAAAAACGGCCCGAACGCCACGAACACAGTTCTAACTTCAGTTCAAGAGGTGCCCGACCGGTTATCTTACAGTACCTGGTATTATCTTCCGAATGTTGGTCACAAGCTCGAGGTAAGCCTCCCTGGTGTATCTGTAAACGTAACCGAGAGCACTGCAGGTTAAAACAAATTAAAGACGGCTTAGGGAAATAAATGCTTCTGTGTCGTTATCGCGGTGGTGTCTCTGACCCGCGTCTCATGGCCTGTAAAACTCGACTGCTCCCACTCTGAGCTGGCAGATGGATCTGCTTACAAATGTTCTTCCTCTCCTGGATCAAATGTAAAACCTTCGAGAAAAACAGGACAACTTTTGGACAAACGGCACAATCTGGGCGTCAAGGCAAAAGCAACGGAAAACAAACAGATCCCAGCATATGAGATCATTTTGACATGTCGTAGATTTCATTTAAAACGTCACACATGTCAGGAGCCAATGTTGGACCGCTTTCTTCATCTCTCTCTCTCTCTCTCACCACACCACGAAACATTTTAGACATTTGTGGCAACGGCTGAGCTGTAATGATTAGCGCCGCATTTCTAGGGTTCATACCTCGTCAGGAAAGTCTTTAGGATGTGGCGAGGTGAAGCGTATCCTCATATTGGGGTCTACGAGCGAGACGCGGTCCAGCAGGTCGGCGAAGCGTAGGCCGCCCCGCTTGGCGCGGTACACCGTGCTGAAACCTCGGCTGAGGTGCGAACTCGCTCCCGGCGCGGCGACCTGCGTCTCCGTCGAGTCCCTGTAGCTGTTCACGTTCTGCCCCAGCAAGGTCACCTCCTTCACACCCTGCACAGTTTACACAAGCGGAGGGTCAACTTCGCAGCAAAACTCGAGAGGAGATTTGGTTTGCGGGATCGAGTCGAGACCTGGTCAGACAGCATGCCGACTTCTTCCAGTATGGAGGACATGGGTCTGCTCCTCTCTCTCCCCCGGGTGAAGGGAACGATGCAGTAGCTGCACATGTTGTCGCAGCCGCGCATAATAGACCTACAGCGATGACAGAAAGACAAAATATACGTAGATTTGAAAGGGCAACATCTACCAGGATCACAACTGCAACCGAAACCAAACCCAAAAAACGTGATACGGACTTCCCATTCTCAGCATTAGAACATTACTGCTTTGTAGTCCACGTCTTTCGTTCACACCTGGAAAGCTAGACTTCTATAAACGGGAACCTCGCTCACGAGAACCTTTACCGATCTGGGACTTGAACCGGCGACCTTCTGACCATGGATCCAACTCCCTAACCGTTACGCTACCAACTGCCCCAAAGAGGTATGAACCAAACTCATAAACGGTGGTATGAACTGAACGACGGACTTGGAGAACCATTACATCCCTTAAACCGTTTACAGAGGCGCTCCTGACCAACAGAAACGACTGACAATGCTTCCACACAGCATATGTTTAATTTTACTGCATTAAAATCCAACACACTCACACGAAAGCACTATGTCCCGTGTGGTGCACAGGCAGCACGTCGGCGTACGTCTCCTCCAGGGACAGCAGCACGTTGCTGGCTCTCTGACCACCATGAGCGAGAGACAGGAGTCGGGGCAGATCCCGGTAGGCATCAGGTCCGGCCACGACGTCCACCAGCTTCTCCCTCTCCAGCAGTTCAGTCTTCAGACGCTCTGCCATGCAACCTACGCACACACACTTGTTAGGCGACAAGACACATTTGCGTCAGGCTGAAGAATTTCACAGGTCAAAGCCACGTTACCTAAGATCCCTATCTTTAAAGGAGTGCTGCCTTTAGGACGCTTCTTTTTCAGGGCGGTGAGCTGCTTGAGCCTGTTCCAGATGGTTTGCTCTGCCTTTTCCCTTTCAAGCAGAAAAACAGCACAAAAGCAAAATTACTGATACAGAAACGTTACAGTTAAACAAAAAAATAAACAAAAAGAAACGATACCATTCTGATACAAAGAATCAAGATTGGAAATAGATAAGAAAAATATGCTAAGTGCTCACGAACATGAAATGAGTATATAGTAGTAAAAAGAATTTATATTATTACATTTACACGTTATTGAACTTGTTCCTGCTGTTGTTCCTGCACTTTAATAACATTTTTCAGATTATCTCTCCTTTAGATCTTATTACAGGGGATGACAGAACATGTTGCCCATTTTTTTGTGCATCTTACTTTTTTCTATCCATACTCTTGTTTTTAACTTGTGATCTCTGAGCAGCTCAAAATTGCATATTTGGACCTGAAAATTACTGTGTGTGTGATAAATACAAAATGCAGATAATAGAGAATACAAATCCTTTCATTTCTTTCTCAAACGAGTGTTCCGTGTTTTGAATTTGCAACAGGCCAAAACTGTATTTTGCTTTAAAACAGAGACCAATTTAGACCAACTAATGTGACTAATGAAAGTCTAGTATTTTTTTGTCCTTGCCGATGTAACCCTAGACTTGCTCATTAGGGACTCCGACCCAATAATACGTGAAGCTGTTTTGGGACAATGTCTGTAGTAAGAACATTAAGGAATTTAAGTGAATTCTGGACCGCTGTATGGACATTCGGTAGCGTAACGGTTAGGGGGTTGGCCCCCGTGACCGGAAGGTTGGTCGGCTCATCTATTCACATCCTGGACTGGTAAAGGTACCACTGAGGTACTCTTGAGCGAGGTACCGTCACCACCTGCTCCTTCACAGACGGGTCAAATGCAGACGGCGCATGCGGTTGTGATGCACTGTGTTCTGTGTTGTGTTCACAATTGCAAACAATCACTTCAACTCAATTACCTCACAGAGCAGGTCACCAGAAGCACCACATCCGCCTGGGTGAGAAATGTTGAAGAAAATGAGAATCCTGAAGGATGAATGAAGGTCTTTACAACCCTCCCCTCCAAAAAAAACCCACTAAAAGTCACAAACTGACCTCTGAGAGCTCGGCTGTCCTTAAATAACCCCCATCTCGGAGAATGGACCAAGCGATTTCAGTGTCGTTGACGTTCATCTGACAGCCATAAGTTTCCAAATACACTGCAAAAATTGACCAAACGGAAATATCTCGTTTAGTGGACACATGACTATAAAATAAAATCAATAAAATAAAGAAATAAAGAGTTTCTCTTCATGGAAAGCAAACCTTTTCGTGAGTTTGCAGGCTCTTGGGGAAGATAAGACTCCTCACAGTCCGAAACTGGCTGTAACGATTTTTCTCCTGACGAATCTCTTATAAAGTCCTGAAAGTCTGGACCCGATGACAATTTGGCCTTAAACCTTCTCACTTTTGTCTCTTTATTGTGAACTGAGGACACCGAACAGTACAATCTGTATTTATGAGCTCGACGAGAGAAACTTTTATGACAAGAAAAGAGCAAATGTCTGACAGGATTCATCTCGCTGAAAAGCTCTGAGGAAACACCGGCTAAGGTTAAACAGCTTTAGCAATGCTAACAGGCTTGTTTCTAACCGCCGAGTTCGTGTAGAATATATTATTATGAAAAAGATAGATACTTATTTTAATAATAATTGACCAAAAGTATATATTTTTTAAAAAATACGATAAATTCACATATGAAGCGCCTCGTGCACATTCGGTCACTCACGCGCTCTAAGCTCGCGCTGTTGACATTCGACAAGAGTTTAACCGCTACGGGTTTGCTTCACTCCAATTTCAAAATAAGGGTTTGAAGAAGAGTAGCGCTGATATTTTCATTCCAAAACAATAAATAAATAAACATATAATTTTATAATAACACTTTTATTAAT